>JAECUM010030731.1:0-90492 GCA_016617855.1 Megalonaias nervosa | reverse complement strand
TACGGAAACATGGATTTTTTTTTTAAAAATGAGAAATCAGACAGCAGAGATACCATATAAATCAAAAAATAATTTCAGGGTTTTTTTATTTTCGCGATCAAATATTTTCTAATAATACAAGTAAACTCTTTCTATTCAGCATTTTCCAAACCACGAAGGCATCAAAGGAAATGAAATTGTCTAATTAACAAGGCCTGACTTTATTTATTTAATACCACTTAAAACATGCCAATTGCCAACAAAGCTGCTAAATTTAGCACGTTGGTGTACGAGAGATATGTGTGTGTGTGTGTGTGTGTGTGTGTGTGTGTGTGTGTGTGTGTGCGTGTGTGTGATTTGGATTTTTAACGTAGCTTTAACAATTTTCAGTCATATTTCTACGATGTCTGCAGTATGGCAGTTTATTGTGATGTCTAGCATTGCGGCATTATGCCGCAGACATGTAGCATCATGTCCCACCCAGACACATTATTCTGACACCAGGCCGACCAGCCCTAACACTAACCTCTTAATGTTGAGCGCCTAGCGAGGCAGCTGTTAGTGCATTGATATAAGTCTTTGGTATGACTCGGCCCGGGTTTCAACCCGAGACCTCCCACATCCGAGGCGGACCTTCTAACCAGCAGCGATGAGTACAGTAAATCTTTACGTCATGGCAAAAGAGGCGACAAATGTAAACACTTACCTTAATTCTAACTTCTATCCTTTGAATTTTGTCTTTTAATACATATGAATGGCAATAAACTCCTAATTGTATTATCTTCATTATTTTGTATCTATAAGCATAAAGCTAAGGATATTAGATATCATGTAGTAGTGTAAATTACCAATTCATCATTTGTAATTCCTGATCTGTACAGTCAGATACAGGTAATTCAGTATGAACCATTTTTATTTGGTGTTTTGATATCAAAGGCTTCTATTATAGAACTTTAACAATTTCATTTTATCGTAAGTCACGTCAATGATTTCAAAATACGTCTATGATATCAATCACGCCAATGAAATCAAGTCCGTTAATAATATTAATCACGCCCATTACATCAATTAAACCAATTATATTAAATCTATCAATTACCTGGATACTTAATTAATTTAATTTTTATCTTAAGTCACGTTTACACCTAGCCCGATACTTGAGGGTTTTTGTTCATAGAATGTTAAAAATGCCCTTCAAAAATTTGTAGGATTAAATCTTAGGACATACGTCGTTGCTATGGTTACTTTGGGTTTTCTTTAAGATACAACAAAAAAGGGAGAATGGTAATTTTGTAATAACTGTAGTATGTAATTGTACCAATTATATGGTATGAAATGTATCCAAAAAGCAGAACATGCAGACCTACAACAAAACCAACAAAAATAGTACCTTTGAAATCCTCTAAAATAACGAACGGATCATTTTCATGTTGAAATACGATATCATCATTTAATAAAAAGAAATAGTAAAATGCTTATTCTTTGACCCAAAGATACCACAAATTTACCTCTTCTGAAAAAGATTTTAAAAAATGGTCGTTATGTATTAAGCGATGACGCAAGTCGCATCAGACTGTGTGTCAAATAGGTACTGGTAGATGACATTGTATCTAACACGTACAACACTAGCTGATGAAACCAGAATTCTACACAAGCTATCGAACTGTGTAAGTTTTTAACGAAAGAACATCACCAACATTAACTTGGTAAAATAAGAACAGCAACAGTAACTTAATAACATAGGCACAACACCAACAGTTAGTAAGTTAAAAATAACACCAACAGAGAGTTAATATAATAAGATCAACAGTAAGTTAGTACATTAAGAACACAAACGGTAAGTTAGTAAAATAAAAATAACACCAACAGTAAGTTAGTTTAAAAACAACACCAACAGTAAGTTAGTAAGCAAGAACAACACCAGCGGTAGGTTAGTATAACAAGAACAACACCAGCAGCAAGTTAGTAAAGCAAGAACACGAGCAGTAAGTTAGTAAAAGAAGAACAACAGCAACAGTAAGTTAGTAATATAAGAACAATACCAACAGTAAGTTAGTAAAGCAAGAACACCAGCAGTAAGCTAGTAAAAGAAGAACAACAGCAACAGTAAGTTCGTAAAATACAAAAATCATCAACGTCAAGTTAGTAAAGCAAGAACAACACCAGAAGTTATTTGGTAAACGAAGAACAACATCAACAGTAATTTAGTAAAATACGATCATAACCAATTGCAAGCTAGTAATGCTAGAATAACGGCAGCAAGCGAGTTAGTAAACTTCGAACATCACCACAGCAGGTTAGAAAAGCAAGAACAACAACAGCAGTAGGTTAGTAAAACAAGAACAACATCAACAGTAAGTTAGTAGAATACCAACAGCACCAACAGCAAATTAGTAAAGCAAGAACAACACCAACAGGTATAGTGTAAACATCATACATAGAAATCGTGTGTCGAAATCCTCAAAATTCTCCAAACCTTTGCTTCTAAAAAATCCATCTAATACTATTCCGCACATCTATAGAATTTAGATTCAAAGTTATCTATGTATGTGATATATATATATATATATATATATATATATATATATATATATATATATAATTTTTTTACCAGGTTCCTCCATGTCCACAAGGCGAAAGAACTTGCCATTGTTGAGGAAATAAACATTGCATTGTAGGGCAGGATCTTGTAATTCGACATGAAAACCGGTTCGAACATGCCATTCCTAGTAAATTAAAACAATAAAAATCAAATAATAATTTGCAAAAACAATTCATTATTTTACCATATGCAGTCCATTTACATTTTATATAATTGATCTACCGAGCTCCACTCTAAAAACGGTCGGCTTGACATATTTCTGCATTTGGATTGCGATATAGTATATGTTATTGCTGAAATACTAGAGTCCAATGTTGGTAGCTGTTTATGTCTAATTTATCGTCCAAAATCGGTTTCCACCTAATCGATTTCTGCTAAAAAGACTGATAATGTCAAATGTATCGTCCAGATACATTTGACATTATCAGTAGGCTTACGCCTATTTGATTTCTTTTCTAAAAAAATGCAGCCAATAGGCTTACGCCTATTTGATTTCTTTTCTAAAAAAATGCAGTCAATTTTTAATATGCAACAAATGGTACCTTCATATTATCTTCCAAAACGTTTCATTTTCTTGATAAATGATTGGGTCTTTAACTGAATCAGATAGATTCCCATTTCATTTTCGTATCTAACAATTCTCTTATGATCTTAGAGATCGAGGAAAATTTAATTCTTGAGTCATTATGTTCCTCATATGAAAGACGTTACAACTTTTTCCATAAATTAATCTCTTTCGAATGAAACAATTGAAGCACATACATCAGATTGATCGATCATCCAAAGAAAAACACAACAAATTGCCACCAAAAAGGAAAACGACTTACAACCAACTTCCTTGATTCAAAAAAGTAACTTGTGATGGAATATATTGGATTCATTCATTCATTCACTCGTTGGTTGGTTGGTTTGTTGATTGGTGTACTGTCTGACGTTTCACAACACATTGACACGTGAAAATACTCTAAGTGTCCAAAAAACGAGAATAAAAAGTCTAGGTGTGAGTTAAGGGGAGAAAACTAATGGAAAAGGCTTCTTTTCTTTTACTTAATGGGCAGAATACCCATGCAAATTTGTGGGGTTTTTTGGTATATTTTACAGACAACTGAAATGCAACAAATAACAACAAATAAAAAGCTATCACACGCCTCTGGTTCGATTGTACGCAAACATCGTTTGAGAAATTTACCCAAGGGAAGAGGTATATCGGAAACGTACCTCAGGAACTGGGAATGCATAAGCTTTGCATAATTTATATGCTTATACAATTGCTCTGATGCATATTGGCAGTCGATGGACCTTATTTTCTCCAAAACAAATCTGAAAGTTGGGAAAAAGATATGGAAGGAAGGTAAAATGCTAGCCAGCTAACAAGAAGTCAGTAGGTGAATAAATATATGTTAGTGAATGAGTGAGTCATTCAGTATTGGATCTATAAACTAGAACCCGAGCAGAAATTACAAATTAGTATAAGAAATGCATGACTGCTTAATCTTTTCAAAATGATTCTACATCTATATTTTGAATAACGTCGACCTAAGCTGCATGCCGAATATAATAAAACAACTCGCAGTATTTTTTATCACCGCATACATGATTTAAAAGCCACTTAATGTACAGTATTATTGCAAGAAAGAGGGACTACTTTCATAAGTTGCCATAGCTTATAGCCCGATCCAAATGGCATTTTTGTAATAATGGCAATACAATATTTTTAAGCAAACAAAAAGCAGCAGAGAGGGTGAACCCTACAAAGTTGTAGAGACCTTATTTTTGAAATTTAAGGGTTCCTACGAAGGCTAAAAAAAAAGTTTTTGCCTTAACAGTAAAAACTTCTCTAATTGACCAGATTTTTTCACGTGCTGGTCACTCAATTTTTTTCGTTCACCCTCTCTGCTGCTACCTTGATAAAATCAAGGACCAAAGATTTTATCAAGACCTATTCGATATCTAGATCTTGGATCATGTAGATTTATTGTTATAAATCCAAACGGAACAGCTTGTGCTTTTGAAAAGAAGTTTTTAAATTTAATCTTGTCCATGTCGCCTGAACACCAAGTATAATAAATATTCTGTAGAGTATAATTATCTACGCCATTAAACACAACCAAAATATTGCAGTTGTCTCTGATTACTTTTGGAATTTGTGTATATCTCTGGGTAACATAAATCACATCCGTGTTTTTATGTCTACCTCGAGAAAATATTCTAGCTGGATTTGATTGCTTGTCCAGCATCACATCATCGTACACTACGAGATTATTAATGAATCCATCTAGGTCATCTACAGATGGAGCTTCATCAATATCGGTTATAAAATCAATAATATCATTTCCGTCTTCGTCCAGTAGTTTTGCATTTTTATTAAAATCTTTAAGTACTTCATAGCATCGTTGATCATCTACAGATGGTGCTACTAAATACAGTTTGTTCCACTTGAGCCATCTCATTATTAGATTGAGCAATAATTGCGTCTTTCCACTTCCAGATGGGCCTATTATAATCATTCTGATAGAATTTGGTAACGCTGGATGGTGCTTTACTGGCTCTTGTTTTCGTGTCGCAGAAAAGTCAATTATAGCCATATAATAAATAATATGAGTCTATATTGTGTTCGATGCAGAGCACCTACACATACTGCCGAATTAACGACAATAACAACAAAAAATAAAAGACGCGCACTTACAGGTAAATGTGTGAAATGTGGCACCAAGAAATATAAATTTATTCCTCTTGCAACAAAGACAGGTGGGGGGATATTGCTGCTTCGTTAGGAAAATTACCAGGAACTCCATGGGCTAAATACCCTGGTGAGGAACATTTACCCGGATATAATTATTGTGGTCCAGGAACTCGACTTGATATCCGACTCGATAACCAAGATCAACCAAAACCAGGAGAGTATCCAGTAAATAAGATTGATCAAGCGTGTCACGTTCATGATGTCGCGTATAAAAGTCCAGATTTGCAACAACGACATCTCGCAGATGTGAAATTGATTCATGCGCTAAATGCTATACCTAATAAATCTCTCAGAGATAAATTCGCTAGTTTTCTAGTAAAATCTGCCATGAAAGGTAAACTAGTGTTAGGGGCTGGCAATTAAATTATATAACTATCATAATGGAATCTGTTTATTATTCCCCGAGAGGGTATTGGAGAGATAAAGCAGCAATCAGTACACTTGCTGAAGCAGCAAAAGATTCACGTAATGTTGTTGCATCATGGTTAGCACGACAGGCAATATGGCAAATATATCTACCACCACCTAAAAAAATTCATTACGCACATTTTGATGTCAGTATCCCCAATGAAGTTCATCAAGCAGATATTTTGTTTTTACCACATGATACTGTTAAAACACGTGGACGAAAATCACGCACGTACAAATACGCATTGACTGTTGTTGACGTTGCGAGTAGATATAAAGAAGCGGAGCCGCTATCAACAAAAACAGCATCTGAAGTTGCATCTGCGTTTGAGCGAATTTATCAACGTGGTGGTCTACGATGGCCTGCAGTTTGAGCGAATTTATCAACGTGGTGGTCTACGATGGCCACAGTTATTACAAGTTGATCCTGGCAAAGAATTTCTTGGTGCAGTATTATCTTTGATGAAGGGACATAACGTTAAAATCAGACGAGGACATACTGAAATTCATCGTGATCAAGCAATTGTTGAACGATTTAATCGAACGCTTGCTGAGCGGTTATTCGGATATCAATACGCAAAGGAAATATCTACTGACTTTAAGTCGGGTGAGCGATCTCGTGAATGGGTTGCAAGGTTACCAAGTGTGATATCTGCGCTAAATAATGAAATTACTCGTGCAATTTCCATGAAACCTTCTAATGCAATAACAAAAAAATATATACCTCGTAGCGATAACGTACAAAGCCTTGAACAACCAGTATTAGGTAATGTAACTGTGAGATATTTATACGAACCAGGGGAGCTTGAGGGTGGGAAAAAAAGAGCTACTGACCCTATCTGGAGCGTGACAACACATACAATTTCTAGCGTAGTTAGATCCACTGGAAGACCTGCCATATACAGACTAGATTCTACTGCCCCTCAGCGTGGATTTGTACGTGAACAGTTACAAGTAATTCCTGCAGATACACAATTACCACCACTTTCGCTTACGTAAATTAGCGCCCCGGCGTCGATTACATTCAAGACAGGTCAGCATCACATTTTCACGTGTATGACCAAGATCACTATTAATTCTGTCTACGGTAAATTGTCTTGGATTATTATTCGAATACTGCCATAGCATCTTACAGTTACAGCTTGCACAATGATTATTCTGTACTTGCTTTAGTGTTATAATAAATTCAGTATCAATATCAAAGTCACGCTTATTTTTTTTGTCACACTGTTTATAACCAGCTAATTTTTTCTTTATTTTAGCAGCGTCATTAGTAATTTCCTCAGTTATCACGTAATCTATAATAACCCTATGTAGTTGAGTTATTCTTCTAACACGAGATACTGCAAGATAGACTAAGTTTGACCATTCGATACGATCATCTACAATCCAGATATTTGTATCAGAGATAATTAATCCCTGTGACGAATGAATCGTTATATCCTAACATCCACGGTGATTTTTCCATGTTCAATGCGCTCTCAACAACATCAATGGCAACCAAAACAATGTCATTCAATACAAGATTTTTTACTCAGACATTTTCAGCGTCTCCACCTGGTATTTCAACTTCAATATTCTGTCGTCGAGTATCTGCTGGGCGATAGCACAAAGGTACAGGTAACGTTGGAAACTTTTCTTTATGCAACGTAAATAATTTCTTTTGCAGTTCATCACGAACTATCTTTCTACTTGCGACTATCAAATCAGCAGGTCTCCATAAAGTCCAAAAATCATTCATAGTTGTCTCTGGAATTACTTTACGCATAATCTCACATTGTATTTTATCTGGCTGTAGTCTGA
This sequence comes from Megalonaias nervosa, assembly GCA_016617855.1. NCBI lineage: Eukaryota > Metazoa > Mollusca > Bivalvia > Unionida > Unionidae > Megalonaias > Megalonaias nervosa. The sequence continues at coordinate 82,957 of JAECUM010030731.1, read as the reverse complement.
TTAATCTTTTAAACTCTTTCAGCGGCTCATCAATAGCTCTATGGTCATCATGTATTTCTTCGTAATAATCTACATTATTCTTTAGCCATTCATGTGGAGACTGTCCAACAAAGGGTGGTGGTTGACCATGATCGCCACACATAATCACAGCAGTATTCTTTGTCAATAACCATTCAAGAAATGTTTTTAGTGTTTCTAACGACACCGTGCATACCTCGTCCCATATGATATACTTAGGTATATATTTTTCACCTATCCGCGATGGAGTCCACGTGTCTCCACACCATCTAAAGAAACTGTGATATGTTCATGATTTTACTCCTCGTTCTTTTATTTCTCTAGCAAGTTTATGTGTAGGTGTCAAAACAATTATATCTGAACTATTATTCATAAATAAATTAATCGCACGAGTTGTTTTACTTGACCCTCCACACCCATTAAGATAAACAGTCTTATGTCTAGATACAGGATCATACACAGATGGTGCAGATGACTTTGATGTTTGATTATTATTTCTGTAATATATTTCCTTAATTTCAACATCGGCAGATTCAGAATAACTAAGTATATTTTCTTGTTTTATCCTCCACGTCCCCCATTCACCATTACCGAGTAGCGGTTTTAATAAATCCTTATATTTTTATGTATATAAAATGAATCCGTAGCGACTCTGACAGCGTGACGAGGAAATCTATTTATCATCGATAGTAGGTTTATCGAAACATAAGCTAACATCGAAGATCTTAAATGAGTAAATTGTGGTGAGTCGCCATCAAGGTAGCTCACAATGGTACCTAGTTTTGTTCCATCTGATAAATAAGAATTTCATCGACTTATAAATGTGTTTTTCTCCGTTGTATCAGCGATTATAAAATCTAGTTCAGTGTCGTCCATAACCAATCTTGTACACGCTCGTTTATAATCGTATGAACCACCTTGAGTAAACTTACCGATTATCTTTCTACCAAGATCTTTTGCAAGTTTTTCATCGTACTCGTTCCTGCATTTACTTATTTTAATGACATGATCTTCATCAATATCAGGGAATTCTTTCCTGGCATCATCGACACTAAATCTATCCGGTTCTGGTAACCAAACTTGCTTCTGTGAACTATACGATATAATTGCTTCAGTTACCCTCAACGATATTAAAAATCCAGCATCAAGCATATACCGCAATAGTACTATCGGAACCCAACATTTTCTGAAAAATGTCTTCCAAACCAAACATAAGTAATCGCATGGAGACCCTCTCTAAACTCGAATGATTCTACGTGAGCAAATCCTGTTAGGTCAACATCTGGTCCTTCCATGGGAAGGGGTCCGTTTATCGCAACCCTGGTCATGTCATGTGTAGGATGTCCGAATCTCTTAAAGTATTTAGAACATTCTCCATATCCAAGAAAACTCCCAGGATAACATGCTACCATATCAACCGAGATAACATCACTATAATCGTATTTGGTATTCCATAATCCACCGTGTCCGTATTCTATACAACTTTTTTTGATATCTTCAAGGAATTCTGATCGTGTCGTTTTCCATGAATTTTTCACTTGAGCGAAATGGGCAGCAACCGATGGTACGGTAAAACAGTTATTCAGTAATTGTCCAACTATGAGATCATCAGAGGTATATTTCAATGCCAGATATTCCATTTCTTTATGAAGAGATTCTGTACGATAAATATCACCGTTAGGCCGTACAAACTGATCGTAATCATATTCTGAACTTTGAAATAACCAAACAGACACAGGGTCATTTTTACTTATATTTCTGATAAAATCAAATATATCACCATCATAAAACTTAACTTTTCTATCTCGTGGTAATATCGTTACAGCATTAGTCCATGCTCATTATGATCAACGATTGTTATAGGGTTTCCATTTTTTATATATTTTGGTTCGTATAATATCTCTCCGGTTAGTGTTTTTACTGTTATTGGAAATCTTAATAACTTTTCTAGTTCAGCAACATCCTTAATAGATGCACCAACATCTTTAACCGTTTCTGCCCATGTGTTTATTTTTTTACATCTTAAATCTGTTAAGCCATTACCACGTATCGCATTTGTAAAATGTTCTGTAACTCGTTCAGCTACACAGTTTATTCTTGATATTTTCATCGGCTTGAGATCCGCAACATTAGGTTTATCATTTAGCGAATATATTGCGTAGACAACTGCAGTCACTGGATAATCTTGTACATAGTAAGGTTTATCAATGCCTGTAAGTATTCCAGGTTTGGATCTGTTATTTAAGAGAACAATATTACATCCCGGACTGCACACGGACTGGATCACGCTTATCACGAATAATCCAGATATCGTCATCTGTCTCTACAATAAACTTTATTAAAATGAAATATTTTTGATTATCAAGGTGATTAATAATTACTTTTCCTCGTTTGTCGTTCATCATATTAAAGATATGTCCTATCCTGAAAGTTGGCCATACATGAGCAGCACCATCGTCACGAAATTCCTTTTTGGCTTCACGGATACGTTTAGCTATATCCGCATTTGTTAAAGCTAGATCTTGCATCGAAACACTAAATTTATATTCTGGTAGTCTGTCAAGGTCAAATCTAGCAGGGGAAGGTTCAATAACGGATAATTCCTCCATATAATTAAAACAAATGTTTAAATTAAAATTTTAGTATATATATATAATGATTGAAACCAGGAACAAGTGTATTTGGCTTAAACTTGGTCATATCTCTTATTGTGTTAAACCATGTATAAATGAATACTGCGGAAATCACATGCAAAGTATCAAAAATGGAAGTACAGGACCAAAACCATGTGTGCAATGCGGTGTTGGAGTCAGAGGAAAAACACAGTTATGTCTAAAATGTGGCGGAAAAAAATATAGGGAATTAAAACGATATTATGACAAAAAAAATACCTTGTCATGTAAATCTCCTATAAAAACTGTAGAGGATTATCTGACCAGATTTCAGAATAATGATTTAAACAAATAATATTATTATATAAATGGAGCAAAAAGAATTTGTAGCACATCCGATCATCAAAAATTATGAAGCGTCTCGTGATGGCGTGATCAGAAACTGCAGATTGAAAAAACCAGTCGGTAATGTTGATAAATTTGGTTATTTTCGATTTAATTTTGGTAGAGGTAAAAATTATTTCTCACATAGGTTCATCTTTGAATGTTTTCGTGGAGTAGTTGAAAATGGACTTATAGTTGATCATATTGATGGAGATCCCCAGAATAATAATTTATCTAATCTGCAAGTTATAACACAGAGTCAGAATTCTAGACGTGGAAATACTGGAAAATGTAAAGTATTCATAAAGAGAGCTATTAAATCCATAAATACAGAAACAAACCAAGAAATGACCTTCCCATCAATTAGTGCAGCTGCAAAACATTTTGGCACACATCCACAATCAGTACAATTTGTCGCAAATAAAACATACAAATCTGCATTTTCAATAAAATATAATCAGCGGATAATATTTGAATATGTCATATAACTATTTCTTAACAGCTCGACTGTCAGTTTTGCCAAGGTTTTTGTTTAGCCATAATTACAGTCAAGGATCCACCTTCACCGTCGCTGCTCTCAGCGTCATTGTCATTTTTGACAGAATCAGATAACATAATCTTTCTTAATTGCATTACACGATTGTCCACGATCTTTTTTCTTTCGTACTCGTGAGACAGTTCGGATTTAACCTTTTCGATTGACTGTACAAGAGGTGCAAATAGCTTTACCTGATTGTCGTTTACCATAGCTAGTGATTCAAGCATAGATTGATAAATTAATTTTATAAATCTGTAGTTTGAAGATAGTGTATATTTATTTTCAAATTTTCTCTGTTGCAGTGATTCAAAATCGCACATAATTTTCTGAGGGTCGAGATTATCAGATATTGTTATTCCGTTATTTTTTAGTTTTTTAATAGCACAGATAATATCATTGATGTTTTCATGGTTCATTATATATATATTTATATATTTAAAATAAAAAAATATTAGCCCCCATGACTTTTTTTTGTCAGGGAGCTGTTTTTGTGTGATATATGGTTATGAAATATATACAGATGGTTTATGATTTTGATTTCAGCACAACATATATTATATGGTTATGAAATATATACAGATGGTTTATGATTTTGATTTTGATTTTGGACGGCACAAACATATAGATGATTCTATGAACTTGAAATATATACAGATGGTGATGACGGAGGAATCTTGTCTACGTCCAACAGATTTTGTACACTCTCCCCCCATACAAAACCCCGGGGAGTGTAAAAGGTACACCCCTCAAGGGTGTATGGTAGGAGAGTGTATTTTGTCTGTTGTGGATTTCGAGGAAATGCTCCGGGTTCCCCCAATTAAATAGCATCAGTCGCCAAAAGCAAGATAATATATCTTTAGCATTTTTGGAGACTCGAACACGCGAGAGTCTGTAGAGCTTCGATCTACGTCCAACCGTCTTACCATTTCGGCCATCGTTCTCTTATCAATAATACAGTTGAATTTAAGTATATAAAATATTTGCGCTGTCTCACAGGACTTGTATTACTAATGTAGCGTGAATTTACTTTAATTTTTCAAAATTAATAAAATAATCCACGTATGAGTTATCGTTCGTTAAGGTCAAAATACGTTAGAGCTAAAAATAACTCTACGTACTTGGTATATAAAACTGACGTGAGTTTAAGGTTATTAGAGTCAAATTATTCCTCTCTGTTACAAATTGCTGCTTCACTAACAGCGATGCTTACAGAAAACAGATAGATCACTAAATAATTAACGGAAAACGATATATATCGTGTCCGTACGGGGACTGAAATACCTCTATAGATAACATGTATTACAAAGAAGATAATCGTTTATTGCTCTACAGAGAGAGACAGAGCAGAGTTATCGCGCTTCATTATATAATCAATTACAATGAAAAAAATAATTTTTATCCGTGTTTTTGAGAGAAATGTATATAGAGACCTGCCAAGTGTTACAATTTAGACCCTCTCTCTCAAGTTATTGACAAAATTAAGCTAGAATTATCGCATGAATACGAACAGAAAAAGATTATAAACTTTCGTATAAGACAGTTAAGAGAGTATTGTGATAATGGCTAAACAAAAACCCTGGCAAAACTGAAAAGTTTATTTATTTATTTATATTCTGCCTGGTAAAAAAATGTTATTCTATCTTTGATAGACATCAGATTGAATAAAATAACTATTATGTCTGTGTTTTGTGATATCATCGCACTTTCTGCAAACAAGCATCAGAATGACACAATAACTATTCTATCTTTTATCAGAATAACAAACAACTATTCTGACCCGATATTTTTTTTTTTTTTTGTTCTACGATGACGCATTGTGATAAAAACGCATTATGAGCGTACATACAGATTTATATTTAGTTCTTCATTTCTTGTGTCCAGAATGCGATTGTTTTGGTCTGTAAGTTTAAAGTGTATCCTTGATAATAACGGATTATGAACTCGCAGGTACACGGGGTTAATTGGCTCTGATACAATTAACCAACCTGGTGGGGCTAATGGACTAAAACTGTATAATATGTACCCTTGCTGGGCCTGGTTAGACTTAGAAAGATCTACCTGATAGCTACCTTCAATAACATCGCATACCAGATTGACTGCAATTGTTGTTGTTATATTTACAATGCCTGGCGATATATGACGCCCGGCACCAAAAGGGTTGTTATTATGTTTTAGTATAGCTGGTGGTGGGGCTTTTTTTCTCCATGATTCAATTATTCTCGGATAATATTCTTCAATAAGATCGTCAAGTGATTTCTTCATTTTAGCGTTATTTAAATCTGGTATAACAAATGATTGTAAATCTTTTTCTGTTATTTTATAATGATCAAGAAATAACTGCTTCGTTTTTGGACTTGTGTAAGGATTTCCATCGAGTTTAGTCGCAATGTTTATAATACTTCGATTGGCGATGTATAAATCGAATAAGATACCATTTAAATGTTTTATTGTTTCGATTACTTGATTGTTTACACCATCGTCATAATGTTGAGATAATGAAATAAGTAAACTTCTTAAATCATTAAACGTTTTATCGTATTCAGGTTTAAAAAGATCTAAAAATTCTTTTAAAAATTCTTCATCAACAATCTCTCGATCCCGCGCCCCTGGCGTCCGGATAACATTGAATGCTGATCTAGTTATCTTGGGGATTCTTTTACCGTCAAAATCGGTAAAGTAATATGTATCGTTGTTTGAATCAAATTCAAATCTTATATAATTCCATGGATATTTTCCTCGATATTCTGGATTTTTAATGAATTTGTTTTCGTTTGTTTTAAATTCATTTTTAGTTGGTTCTGAAACTCCATTATAAACAGGTGCGACTTCAGGCCATCCTAACACTGATCTAATTGAACTTTGATAAATATCTACGAGGTAATCAGGAGAATTTATTTCAATCACCACTGATAGTGTTGGTTCGTAAGCAGTGATCGCTATTTTGGATTTTTCCCCTGTGATAGATTTAATTCTGCGTTGGAACTCATCATTAATCTGGTCTATTTGATATTTGCCCGTTGAAATTCCAACAACTTGCCAATCAGGAGTTCCATCAGGTTTATTCTTATTTGCGAATACTAGTGAATTATTTGGTTGTTGTCCACCAAATGGTTTTGATCTAATATTAGGCCAGCTATGATAAACTCGAAGCTGCGCTAATGCTATTTCCTTTGCTGGAATTGCAGTTGGAAAATTAACGCTAAATTCAGGATTGGTTGAACTTAATGATATCATAGTAGTTTTTGACGGCGTTGTATTAGCTACGATCTGCTGTAATAATTCTAACTATGACATTATTTAAAATACTCCGTATTTAATAGAGCGGAAATTCAACCCTTCACTTTATCATTAGAATCCACTTTGAACGCCTCATGATAAGTTTCCATTATCGTTGCAAACTCCTCATCGGATATTTTACCATCGCTGGGGTACGCCGAAAGATACGATAATAGTTTAGAATAAGATGCTGTTGCTGTGTGCAATTTCATTATGTACTCGTTTAGTTTATCGTTTGTACACGTAGATATTTTCTTAGCGATAATACTGAAAATACCTGCGCATGTTGTTGCCGTTGAAACTATAATTGTTACAACTGCAGGCGCTGTCATCGTTATTGTTGATAGTAATAATCCAGTTCCAGCAATAACAGCAGAAACCGAGTATACCATTATATCAATAACAACCATACGTCGCCGATATTTTTTTACCTTTATCGTGTAATCGTCGATGATATTTTTTAGTTTGGTTTGACACTCACATACCTGAGCGTATCTGTGACGTTGAACATCGATAAATGACTCTTGATTCATTATATTTATCTAGATAACTAATTGAGGAGTTTCACATGCAAATTCCAAACACCACCAGTATAGTGCTCTGGTTAATTTTTTATCAGATTCCTCCAGCAGAAATGTTTCTTCCGCATCTTTATTTATTATGACGGATACAACTCCAGAAAAAGTATCGTTTGAATAACGCCATGGAAATGTAGTAAATATACTGAACTTTGCACTGCTAAATACGGACAGTCTGTATACGCCAGTGACTTCTGCGGTGTGTTTGAGATTATTATCTTGCAGTGTCCATACTCCTAATCCTGATGCTACTGTGTATACTACGTTGAAGATCTGCTTGTGAGGAATTTTAATAAGATTCGTTTTTTCAATGATATCAGGAATTCCACTAACAATATCGTTGATTTTCTTGTTAATGTCGGTAAGTTTTATGTCAACGACTGGTGGAGTTCCAAAAAAGTCGTTAATAGATCTGTTTACATTTCTACGAAAATTTAGAAATGTTTGTACATGATTAATATAATCAGTTCTAAATGCAGCAATTCCATCATTGATTGTCGTTAACGAAGTCGTTATTGGAATTTCCTTATCGTCGACGTATTTCTTCGTTGCAGCGTCAAAATCTGTTTCTGGTGTTCTGAGATTATTAATACCATTATTATTCATGTCGAGAAATGCACGCATTATACCACCGCGCACTGACACGTACTTGGATTCTTGATCATCGACGTATTTTTTTGTTGCTGCGTCTGTATCTGCGATTGGATCTCCAAGATATGTAATTTTTCTTCTTGACATAATAATGTCACCGGTAAATACATCACCAGTTTTCTTAACATAGTCGTTAACCGATTTACCGGAATCCTGTATTTTACCTTGATCAGTAAAAGTAACGATATTATTAACAACCGCGTTGGGAATTCGTACAAGTACATCTGGCAGTTATATGTTACTCGTTTTTAATCGTCCTTGTTTGTCCTGAAAAACGACGACTTCATTTTGATCCACACTTGTGATATTTAATAAATCATCGATTTCATTTCTGAGTTGATCAAGAGTTGCATATTTAGATAAATCGACCTTCTGATCTTTCTTCTGAGAAGATCTTCCATAAATATCTACCATTATATTTACCAAATATCTGTTTAAGTGTGATACCGTTCAGTAGTGAACGCGTGCACGACTTTATGAGGTGGTTTTGTTGATTTTGATATAGCATCAAGTACATTAAGTACTTCACGACCACATATTGGTGGATCAGTTAATGTTTGTGTTGGTAACGTTGAATACCAGATTGGAGCAGTATTATTTCTGACATAATGAAGAAACTCTTTTGGTGGTGCTAATCCATATGAATCAAAGTAAATAGTTCCACGTGGATCAATTGCATATCCAACCCAATGCGTGCCTGATCCAGAATTTTTATCGAGATTGATAATACCAGTTTCTAAATCGCTAGCGATTTTAGGTAGTTGATCGCGCATGAAAACACCTCTGAAGTTGTTTATTTTTAATTTTTTAGCAGCATTAAGTAAATCAAAATTGGACATGGGTGATGTTAGTAAACTGTCCCGGGAAGTCTTAGACCCTTTCCGTACCATGAATATGGGGTCCCGGGAAGTCTTAGACCTTTTCCCTTTTTTTTAATTCCCTGAGCAGCAGGAAGGGTGAACCTTACAACTTTGTAGGGACCTTATTTTTGAAATTTAAAGGTTCCTACGAAGGCTGAAAAAAAAGTTTTGCCTTAACAGTAAAAACTTCTCTAATTGACCAGATTTTTTCCGATTTTTTCACGTGCTGGTCACTACGTGTGTGTCGTTCACCCTTCCTGCTGCTATGGTTTATATCCAAAAATTGTATCAAGTCCGTTACGACATCTTGACCTCGGATCATGTAAATTTATTGTTACAAAACCAAAGGGAGCAGCTTGTGCTTTTAAAAAGAAATTTTTAAATTTGTTCATATCCATATCCCCAGAACACCAAGTATAATAAATATTTTGCAGCGTATGATTATCAACTCCGTTGAACACAACTAAAATGTTACAGTTATCCCTGATCACTTTTGGAATTTGTGTATAACGCTGTGTAACATAAATCACGTCTGTGTTTTTGTGACGGCCTCGTGAAAATGTCCGAGCTGGATTGGATTGTTTGTCCAGCGTGACATCATCGTACACTACGAGATTATTAATGAATCCATCCAGATCATCTACGGATGGCGCTTCATCAATATCAGTAATAAAGTCTATGAGTTCACTGTCTTCATGCAACAATTTTGCGTTTTCATTAAAATCTTTAAGTACTTCGTAACATCGCTGATCATCTACAGATGGCGCTATTAAATACAATTTATCCCACTTCAGCCATCTCATTATCAGATTAAGTAATAATTGCGTCTTTCCACTTCCAGATGGGCCTATTATAATCATTCTGATAGAATTTGGTAGCGCCGGGTGGTGTTTTACTGGCTCTTGTTTTCGTGTCGCTGAAAAGTCAGTTATATCCATATAATAAATAATATGAGTCTATATTGTGTTCGATGCAGAGCACCTACGCCTACTACTGAATTAACGACAATAACAACAAAAAAATAAAAGACGCGCACTTACAGGTAAGTGTGTGAAATGTGGCACCAAGAAATATAAATTTATTCCAACAAAGACAGGTGGGGGGAATATTGCTGCTTCGTTAGGAAAATTACCAGGAACTCCATGGGCTAAATACCCTGGTGAGAAACATTTACCCGGATATAATTATTGTGGTCCTGGAACTCGTCTCGATATCAGACTCGATAACCAAGATCAGCCAAAACCCGGAGAGTATCCAGTAAATAAGATTGATCAAGCGTGTCACATTCATGATGTTGCTTATAAAAGTCCAGATTTGCAACAACGACATCTCGCAGATGTGAAATTGATTCACGCATTAAATTCTATACCTAGTAAATCTCTCAGAGAAAAACTCGCTAGTTTTCTAGTAAAATCTGCTATGAAAGGTAAACTAGTGCTAGGGGCTGGCAATTAAATTATATAACTATCATAATGGAATCTGTTTATTATTCCCCGAGAGGGTATTGGAGAGGTAAAGCAGCGATTAGTAAACTCGCCGAAGCAGCAAACGTTCCACGTGATGTTGTTGCATCATGGTTAGTACGACAGGCAATATGGCAAATCTTCCTGAGTCCACCTAAAAGAATTCAATACGCGCATTTTGATGTTAGCGTTCCTAATGAAGTTCATCAAGCAGATATTTTATTTTTACCACACGATACCATTAAAACACGTAGACGTCAATACACCTATAGATATGCGTTAACTGTCGTTGATGTTGCGAGTAGATACAAAGAAGGGGAGCCATTATCAACAAGGACAGCATCTGAAGTTGCATCTGCGTTTGCGCGCATTTATCAACGTGGTGGTCTACGATGGCCACGGTTATTACAAGTTGATCCTGGTAAAGAATTTCTTGGAGTAGTATCATCGTTGATGAAGAAACATAACGTTAAAATCAGACGAGGACATACTGAAATTCATCGTGAGCAGGCAATCGTTGAACGATTTAATAGAACACTTGCTGAGCGGTTATTTGGATACCAATATGCAAAGGAAATATCTACTGACTTTAAGGATAGATCTCGTGAATGGGTTGCAAGATTACCGAGTGTGATAGCTGGGTTGAATAATGAAATTACTCGTGCAACCTCCATGAAACCTTCTAATGCGATCAAAAAAAAAAAATATATACCCCGTAACTACGGAAAACGTGAATCTTTCTCTCAACCAGTATTAGGTAATGTAACTGTAAGATATTTATATGAACCTGGCGAACTTGAAGGTGGTAAAAAAAGAGCAACCGATCCTATCTGGAGCGTGACTACACATAAAATTTCTAGCGTGGTTAGATCCACTGGTAGACCTCCAATATACAGACTAGATTCTACAGCCCCTCAACGTGGATTTGTACGTGAACAATTGCAAGTAATTCCTGAGGATACGCAATTACCACCAAGCTCAATTTTGTAAACGTCCAGAACCTCGACGTCGATTACACTCAAGACAGGTCAGCATCACATTATCACGTGTATGACCGAGATCACTATTAATTCTGTCTACGGTAAATTGTCTTGGATTAAAACACTGCCATGACATATTACAGTTGCAACTTGTGCAATGATTATTCTGTAGTTGTTTTAGTGTTATAATAAATTCAGCATCAAGATCAAGGTCACGTTTATTTTTTTTGTCACACTGTTTATAGCTGACTAATTTTTTATTGATATCGACATTGTTAGTGATTTCTACAGTTATTACGTAATCTACAATAACCCTACGCAGTTGCGATATTCTCCTGACTCGAGATACGGCGAGATAAACTAAATTTGACCACTCAATACGATCATCTACAATCCAGATTCTAGTATCAGTTATAGTTAATCCCTGCGACAAGTGAATTGCTATAGCGTATCCTAACGTCCATGGCGATTTATCCATGTTCAACGCGCTCTCAACAACATCAACAGCAACCAACACGATATCATTCAAGACAAGATTCTGTACCCTTGGTGGAACCAAAGCACCAGGTATTTCAATTTCAGTATTTCGTCGTCGAGTATCTGCTTGGCGATAACACAAAGGTACGGGTAGATCCGGAAACTTTTCTTTACGTAACGTAAATAATTTCTTTTGTAGTTCATCACGAACTATCTTTCTACTTGCGACTATCAAATCAGCAGGTCTCCATAAAATCCAAAATTCATTCATAGAAGTTTCTGCAATTACTTTACGCAGTATCTCGCATTGTATTTGATCTGGCTGAAGTCTGATTAATCTTTTAAGTTCTTTCAACGGTTCATCAATAGCTCTATGGTCATCATGTATTTCTTCGTAATAATCTACGTTATTCTTTAACCATTCATGTGGAGACTGTCCAACAAAGGGTGGTGGTTGACCATGATCGCCACACATAATCACAGCAGTATTCTTCAATAACAAGCAATCAAGAAATGTTTTTAGTGTTTCTAACGACACCGTGCATATCTCGTCCCATATAATATACCTAGGTATATATTTTTCACCTATCCGCGATGGAGTCCATGTATCTCCACACCATCTAAAGAAACTGTGATATGTTCATGATTTTACTCCTCGTTCTTTTATTTCTCTAGCAAGTTTATGTGTAGGTGTCAAAACAATTATATCTGAACTATTATTCATAAATAAGTTAATCGCACGAGTTGTTTTACCTGAACAACCACACCCATTAAGATAAACGGTCTTGTGTCTAGATACAGGATCGTACACGGATGGTGCAGATTATTTTGATGCTTGATTATTATTTCTGTAATATATTTCCTTAATTTCAACATCGGCAGATTCAGAATAACTAAGTATATTTTCTTGTTTTATCCTCCACGTCCCCCATTCACCATTACCGAGTTTTAATAAATCTTTATATTTTTTGTGTACATAAAATGAATCCGTAGCAACTCTAACAGCGTGACAAGGAAATCTATTTATCATCGACAATAGATTTATCGAAACATAAGCTAACATCGAAGATCTTAAATGAGTAAATTGTGGTGAGTCGCCATCAAGGTAGCTCACAATGGTACCTAGTTTTGTTCCATCTGATAAATAAGCATTACATCTGTTTACAAATATATTTTTCTCCGTTGTATCAGCGATTATAAAATCTAGTTCAGCATCGTCCATAATCAATCTTGTACAATGCCGTTTATAATCGTATGAACCTCCTTGAGTGAACTTACCGATTATCTTTCTACCAAGATCTTTTGCAAGTTTTTCATCGTACTCGTTCCTGCATTTACTTATTTTAATGACATGATCTTCATCAATATCAGGGAATTCTTTCCTGGCATCATCGATATTAAATCTGTCCGGTTCTGGTAACGAAACTTGCTTCTGTGAACTATATGATATAATCGCTTCAGTTACTCTCAACGATATTAAAAATCCAGCATCAAGCATATATCGCAATAGTACTATCGGAACCCATCGTCGCTCTGAAAAATGTTTTCCGAACCAAATATAAGTAATCGCATGGAGATCTTCTCTAAACTCGAATGATTCTACGTGAGCAAATCCTGTTAAGTCAAAATCTGGTAAGGATCCGTTTATTGCAACCCTGGTCATGTCATGTGTAGGATGTTCGAATCTCTTAAAGTATTTAGAACATGCTCCATATCCAAGAAAACTCCCAGGATAACACGCCTTCTTATCAACCGAGATAACATCACTATAATCGTATTTGGTGTTCCATAATCCACCGTGCCCATATTCTATACAACTTTTCTTGACATCTTCAAGAAATTCCGATCGTGTCGTTTTCCATGAATTTTTCTCTTGAGCGAAATGAGCAGCGACTGACGGAACAGTAAAACAGTTATTCAATAATTGTCTAACTATGACATCATCAGAGGTATATTCACGCCAAAGGCTTTGCGCAAGATATTCCATTTCCTCATGGAGAGATTCTGTACGATACATATCACCATTAGGTCGTACAAATTGATCGTAATGATCATATTCTGAACTCTGAAATAACCAAACAGAAACAGGATCGGTTTTACTAATATTTTTAATAAAATCAAAGATATCACCGTCATAAAATTTAACCGTTCTATCTCGTGGAAATATTGTTACTGCAGCAGTCCATGCGTGCGCGTTATGATCAATAATATCTATCGGAGCTCCATTTTTTATATATTTCGGTTTGTACAAAATCTCTCCGGTTAATGTTTTTACTGCTATTGGAAATCTTAATTTCTTCTCTAGCTCAGCAACATCGCTGATAGACGCTCCGGTATCTTTAACCGACTCTGCCCATGCATTTATTTTTTTAAGTCTTAAATCAGTTAAACCATTACCACGTATCGCGTTTGTAAAGTGTTCTGTAACTCGCTCAGCTACGCAATTTATTCTTGACGAAGTCAAGGATGACAATTTCATCGGTTTGAGATCCCCAACATTAGGTTTATTATTCAGCGGAAATATTCCATAGACAACCGCAGTTACAGGGTACGATCGCTCATAATACGGTTTATCTATACCAATTAGTATTCCTGGTTTAGATTTATTACTCAAGAAGATATTATTTCCTGACTGCACGCGGACGGGATCGCGCTTGTCACGAATAATCCAAATATCTTCTTCCGTATTTACAATAAATTTTATTAAAATAAAATATTTTTGATTATCAAGGTGGTTAATGATTACTCTTCCTCGTTTGTCATTCATCGTATTAGAAACATTTCCAACTCTGAATGTTGACCATGCATGAACTGCACCATCGTCACGAAATTCCTTCTTGGCCTCACGGATACGTTTAATTATATCTTTATTAGTTAAAGCTAGATCTTGCATCGAAATACTAAATTTATACTCGGGTAGTCTGTCAAGATCGAATCTGGTTGCGTAGGGTTCAATCACGGATAATTCTTCCATATTATAATTAGGACAAAATATATATTTAATTGAACATTAATCTTTTGTACATGATTCAACCAAATCACTGCAACTGGTTAAAAATCGGTTATACGTTTCCGTGTAACAGATCATGTGTGAATAAATACTGCAGTTATCATACGCAATGCGTCAGGAACGGGAGTCTAGGACCAAAACCGTGTATGATGTGTAGTGCTGGAGTGCGAGGAAAAACTCAACTGTGTGCGCAATGCGGTGGTAAAAAGTACAGAGAGCTGAAACGATATTACGATGAAAAATATAACGCTGACTCTCCTATAAAAACCGAAGAAGATTATCTGGCTAGATTTTCAAAAAACAATGATTTAGACAAATAGAATATTATATATAAATGGAACAAAATGAGTTTGTGTCACATCCAATCATTACCAATTATGAAGCATCTCGAGAAGGTGTGATTAGAAACTGCAGATTGAAAAAACCAATCGGTAGTGTCAACAATAATGGTTATCTTAGATTTAATACCAAAGGAAATAAAAATTATTTATCACACATATTTACCTACGAGTGTTATTTTGGACCGATCAAAGATGGGTATATTGTGGATCACATTAACGGTGACAAACTTGACAATTCACTTGGAAATCTACGAATTACTACACAGAGTCAAAATTGTAAATCCGGAAACACAGGAAAGTGTAAATTATACAGAAAGAGAGCTATTAAATCCGTAAATACAGAGACTGGGGAAGAAATTAGTTTTGAATCAATTAATTCTGCTGCCCAAATACTTTAACATAGCATCACCTTCAGTGAAACGTGTCGCAGACGGGGTTACAAGATCTGCTTTTTCTTTCAAATTTGGGCAGAATATTATTTTGCAGTGCCTGGTATCAGATGATCAAACGAGATTGAGGCAAGCATAAAACTTTTTAGTATTGTAGTTATCCGCACTTTTATTAGGTACATGATATTATTTAGCTTGCAAACTACATTCAGAAAATATTATAAGATCTTAAGATGGTTCTCCAGAAGTGGGTTACATAAACTGTATTCGATGGCACAAAACATTCTTTACTTAATCAGATTTAATTATTTTTTATAAAGTTTTTATTTTGTTCGATTTTTTATCAAATACGCTATTTTGTTAATGTTTTCAGGCATTTTAGTCGATTTTATCATTGTTTTTCGTTGAGTTTGCTCGTTTTCGTTGGGTGAAACCCCCAGGAAGGTTAACGGGAATTAACATTAGGTTTTAAATTTATCGATGAAAAACTGGTTTTTTCCGGATTTTTATCGTAATTCGCTAGTAAAAATCTATATAATACGAGCAAAAGAACTGGAAAAAACCAGTTTTTGATCAACAAATTTAAAACTTAATGTTAATTCCCGTTAACCTTCCTGGGGTTTTGACCCAACGAAAACTAGCAAACTCAACGAAAAACTTTGCACAACGGGTAATATTGTACTTGATACCTACTGAAACATAATGATTGGGATACAATATATCCACGTGTGTAGGTTGCATTATACTAAGCAGAATGTTAGTTTTCCCAAGGATTTTGTTTAGCTATTATCACAGTCAATGGTCCATCATTATCGCTGTCATTTTCACTCGTATTTTCACTCGTATTTTCACAATGCTCTCTTAACTGTCTTATACGAAAGTTCATAATCTTTTTCTGTTCGTATTCATGAGATAATTCTAGCTTGATTTTGTCAATAGTGTTTGAGAGAGGCACAAATAACTTTACCTGATTATCAGTGACAGTTGCCAGTGACTTTAACATTCCTTGTTGGATAATTTTCATAAATTTGTAATCAGCGGATAGCGTGAATCTGTTCTCGTTCTTTCGTTGTTGTAATGAGTCAAAATCACATAGAATCTTTTCAGCATTAAGATTGTCAAATACATTAATACCGTTATGTTGTAATTTTTTAATCGCAGAAACAATGACATTTATATTTTCAAAATTCATTATATAATAAGTGTATATTTAATATAAAAAATAAACAAAAATATACAGCGCAGGGTGACATTCGGTCTACCATTCCATAGTTGTATCAGATAAACCTAATGAGGTTCTTTGTTTAGACATTTACCCCCAAGAGAACCCCTAAATATCCGAAACCGAAACTTTAGAGGCTCAGAGGGTTGTCTGTACGTGTTATTTGTTTACCCCCGAAAGAATTCCTAAATATCCGTAACCGAAACTCTAGGAACTCAGAGGGTTGTTTATACAAGTGTAGGTCTTATTTTAGTGACCAATCAGATTCTGTTTATTGCCTTACAAGAATTCCTAGATATCCGTAACCAAAACTCTAGAAACTCAAAGGCCGATTGGTCTTTGTGACCTGGAATCTCATTAGGTTTATTTTTAGTTTTGCGATTGTGTCTTTTGGAATGGCCCTTGTGTGGGGTACCCCTTTAGTGAAGTCACAAGGTCACGACCTCATATCACCCCCGCTGTATATTTTTGATGAGATGATATGATGATGATATGATGATGATGATATGATGATGATGATATGATGAAGTGCCGTCTTCGAAGTACACCAACCCATAATGATCAACCAATGGGTGATTCACAAAAGTGAATCCACCACGTGTTGACGTAGTGGATTGGTGTACTCTGAAGACGGGGGGGGGGGCTGGAGCCCCCAATAAATTATAAATCTTGGCCTAAAATCACCTTTCGCAGACATATGTCTTTCTCGGGTTTCGAACCATGACCCTCCGGATGAGAGTTTCTACGCGCTATCAATTGAGCTATCGGACCTTGTTATAAATACATACTGAAAAAGTTAGTATGTGTTTACCAATAACCTATTTCCTAAAAACTAGTGTTCTTAACAAAAACCACAGTTTTCTGTGTAAAATGGGATTTTATATTTCTAATTTCCAAAAAATATATATAATTCTGCATTAACACTGAGTCTATGCGTAAGCCGTAACCAAGGATATTGATTTAGTCATAGCTTATTCTTAAAATAACTTTACGCAGTAATCGGCCACACAGATACAGGCAATATAGCCGTTATGGAATAATCAATATGCAGCCGCAGCCTTCTAGACAATAGATTTCGATTGCGCACTATGAGAAATCTTGTGCGCGGATTTTATGTAAACAAAGAATACAGTATTATTATTTTGTCAGTTACTGGTTGCCACATAGGGAAGTTGCCGATTAGCATTGAATGAGACCGCAGGCAAGGTTATATTGACAAGTATATGCTATGATGTATTGTATACCAACCATTATGTATCATAGACAAACACTATGCATTCGGATATTTTTTTTTTTTTATGATAACGTATTATGATTTCACATACAGATTTATATTTAGTTCTTCATTTCTTGTGTCCAGAATGCGATTGCTTTGGTCTGTAAGTTTAAAGTGTATCCTTGATAGTAACGGATTATGAACTCGCAGGTACACGGGGTTAATTGGTTCTGATACAATTAACCAACCTGGTGGGGCTAGTGGGCTAAAACTGTATAATATGTACCCTTGCTGGGTCTGGTTAGACTTAGAAAGATCTACCTGATAGCTACCTTCAATAACATCGCATACCAGATTGATTGCAATTACTGATGTTATATTTACAATGCCTGGCGATATATGACGCCCGGCACTAAAAGGGTTGTTATTATGTTTTAGTATAGCCGGTGGTGGGGCTATTTTTCTCCATGATTCAATTACTCCGGGATAATATTCTTCAATAAGATCGTCAAGTGATTTTTTCATTTCAGCGTTGTTTAAATCTGGTATAATAAATGTTTGTAAATCTTTTTCTGTTATTTTATAATGATTAAGAAATATTTGCTTAAGTTCTAGATTTGGACTAGAAAATTCAGTATCAATTGAAAAGCCCATAATACTTCGACTGGCGATGTATAAATCAAATAAGATCCCATTTAAATGCTTTATTGTCTCGATTACTTGATATTTTACACCATCGTCATAATGTTGAGATAATGAAATAAGTAAACTTCTTAAATCATTAAATATTTTATCGTATTCAGGCTTAAGAGCATCTATAAATCTTTTTGAAAATTTTTCATCAACATAATAACTAGGAGAAGGCGGGTGGATGCCTGTGAAAACAAACATTGATCCAGCTATCTTGGGGATCCTTTGACCGTCGAAATCAGTAAAGTAATATCTATTGTCGTTTGGATTACGTTTAAATACTATATAACTCCATGGATCTTTATTTCGATATTCTGGGTTTTTAATGAATCTGTTTTCGCTTGTTTTAAATTCATTTTTAGTTGGTTCTGAAACTCCATTATAAATAGGTGCGACTTCAGGCCATCCTAACACTGATCTGATCGAACTTTGATAAATATCTACGATATAATCAGGAGAATTTATTTCAATCACCGCTGATAGTGTTGGTTCGTAAGCAGTAATCGCTATTTTAGATTCTTTCCCTGCGATAGATTTAATTCTGCGTTGGAACTCATCATTAATCTCGTCTATTTGATAACTACCCGTTGTAATTCCAACAACTTGCCAATCAGGACTTCCATCAGGTTTATTTTTATTCGCAAATACCAGTGAATTATTTGCTGGTTGTCCACCAAACAGTTTTGACCTGATATTAGGCCAGCTATGATAAACTCGTAATTGTGCTAGCGCTATTTCCTTTGCTGGAATTGCAGTTGGAAAATTAACGCTAAATTCAGGA
This sequence comes from Megalonaias nervosa, assembly GCA_016617855.1. NCBI lineage: Eukaryota > Metazoa > Mollusca > Bivalvia > Unionida > Unionidae > Megalonaias > Megalonaias nervosa. The sequence goes on along the minus strand of JAECUM010030731.1, from coordinate 63,471 downwards.
TTGGTTGAACTTAATGATATCATAGTAGTTTTTGACGGCGTTGTATTAGCTACGATCTGCTGTAATAGTTCGCGCGACTCTGACATTATTATTATCGTTATTATTTAATTCTCCATCTTTCCGTTATTGTCACTAGCGATTATGAATGCTTCATCGTAAGTTTTCATTATCGTTACGAACTCCTCATCAGATATTTTACCATCACTGAGATACAAGGAAAGATACGAGCATAATTTAGAATAAGATGATGTTGCTGTGTGCAATTTCATTATGTACTCGTTTAGTTTATCATTTGTACACGTAGATATTTTCTTAGCGATAATACTGAAAATACCTGCGCATGTTGTTGCCGTTGAAATTATAATTGTTACAACTGCAGGCGCTGTCATCGTTATTTTTGAAAGGAATAATCCAGTTCCAGCAATAACAGCAGAAACCGAGTATACCATTATATCAATAACAACCATACGTCGCCGATATTTTTTTACCTTTATCGTGTAATCGTCGATGATATTTTTTAGTTTGGTTTGACACTCACATACCTGAGAGTATCTGTGACGTTGAACGTCGATAAATGACTCTTGATTCAGTATACTTATCTAAATAACTAATTGAGGAGTTTCACACACAAATTCCAAACACCACCAGTATAGTGCTCTTGTTAAATGTTTATCAGATGCCTCCAGCAGAAATGTTTCTTCCGCATCTTTATTTATTATGACGGATACAACTCCAGAAAAAGTATCGATTGAATAACGCCATGGAAATATAGTAAATATACTGAATTTTGCATTGCTAAATATAGACAGCCTGTATACGCCAGTGACTTCTGCGGTGTGTTTGAGATTATTATCTTGCAGTGTCCATACTCCTAATCCTGATGCTACTGTGTATACTACGTTGAAGATCTGCTTGTGAGGCATTCCAGCAAGTAACTTTGTTACTAGATTCGTTTTTTCAATGATATTAGGAATTCCACTAACAATATCGTTGATTTTCATCTTAATGTCGGTAAGTTTTATGTCAACGACTGGTGGAGTTCCAAAAAAGTCATTAATAGATCTGTTTACATTTCTACGAAAATTTAGAAATGTTTGTACATGATTAATATAATCAGTTCTAAATGCAGCAATTCCATCATTGATTGTCGTTAACGAAGTCGTTATTGGAATTTCCTTATCGTCGACATATTTCTTCGTTGCAGCGTCAAAATCTGTTTCTGGTGTTCTGAGATTATTAATACCATTATTATTCATGTCGAGAAATGCACGCATTATACCACCGCGCACTGACACGTACTTGGATTCTTGATCATCGACGTATTTTTTTGTTGCTGCGTCTGTATTTGCGATTGGATCTCCAAGATATGTAATTTTTCTTCCTGACGTAATGATGTTACCGGTAAATATATCCCCAGTTTTCTTAACATAGTCGTTAACCGATTTACCGGAATCCTGTATTTTACCTTGATCAGTAAAAGTAACGATATTATTAACAACCGCGTTGGGAATTCGTACAAGTACATCTAATAGTTATATGTTACTCGTTTTTAATCGTCCTTGTTTGTCCTGAAAAACAACGACTTCATTTTGATCCACACTTGTGATATTTAATAAATCATCGATTCCATTTCTGAGCTGATCAAGAGTTGCATATTTAGATAAATCGACCTTTTTCTGATCTTTGCGAGTAGATCTTCCATAAATATCTACCATTATATTTACTGATATCTGTTTAAGTGTTATGACGTAATGTAGTGAACGCGTGCACGACTTTATGAGGTGGTGCTGTTGATTTTGATACAGCATCAAGCACAGCGAGGGTTTCACGACCGCATATTGGAGGATCAGTTAATTTTTGTGTTGGTAGCGTTGAATACCAGATTGGAATATCGCTGGTAACGTATTCTAAAAATTCTTTTGGTGGTGCTAATCCATACGAATCGAAATAAATAATTCCACGTGGATCAATTGCATATCCGACCCAGTGCATGCCTGGGACAGAGTTGTTATCGAGAATAATGATACCGGTTTCAATATTGTTTGGTTTTTTTGGTAATTGATCGCGCATAAAAACACCTCTGAAGTTTTTTATTTTTAGTTGCTTAGCAGCATTAAGTAAATCAAAATTGGACATGGGTGATATTAGTAAACTGTCCCGGGAAGTCTTAGACCCTTTCCGTACCACGAATACGGGGTCCCTGGTAATCTTAGACCCTTTCCGTACCACGAATACGGGGTTCCTGGTAGTCTTAAACCGCTTCCCTTTTTTTTTGATTCCTTGTCCGGTTGCTTTCTTTAATGCCATTCCAGCAGCTGTTCCAACAGTACCTAGCGCAGCGCTTTTGCAACAGCTGGGGCTGCAGCTGCTATTAAAGCTGGTATAGCTGCGAGAAGTGGAAATATACCACCCGATTTAGCAATATCTTTGATGGCGCCCGCAGAAAGATTAAATTTGACGCCTTTATTTGATTTTTTAGCGTCATTGAAGTTTTTGAACTGACGCTCGGTCAACGATAGTTTATTTGCACCGGTCATTTGTTCTCGCTTTAGCGATATTTTTATTCAACAGTTATTTTTTGATGCTGATTGCAGCTTTTTGATCTGACCAGGAGTCAGACTCACACTAAGGTGATGATATGACATTATTAATATTATGAACGATCTAATTACATGTTTAGAAAATATTTTACATATTTTCTACTGCAGCATCAATAACTCTCATTCGTCCACCAACACCTTCGAGTAACATCGATTTATCGCTGAGTATAACGGCTATTGCTCTGTAATTAGGGATATTTACAGCATCTCTATTAACACGAGCTCGAAAATGTATATCTACAACAGATTGTCTGGTTAAATCTAAATGTTCTAGTGAAAAGTAATAAATTGGATACAGCGATGTAAAATCTAGCTGCGATATTTGTAAACCAGTATCAATGTTTTGATCACGTCCCATGAACGACATAAGACGATGATATGCACGTGCTACATGATTTTGATCGAAATTTAACAAATTATCCTCGGATGGTTCTTGGTGTCCATTTATCCTTAATGAAACCTCAGAAACACCAAGATTGTCAAATATCATAATACTAAGATTTTGATGGTTTATTCGTGCAGTATTTTGAAACGCAATAAATATGTGTCTTGGTGCAGAAACACCTTGCTGAGAAGCTATTTGCCACGTAAATAAACCATTAATTGCACTATCAACAGCATCTGTGGTCATAGTCAACCATGACAACGTTGATTTACCGCCTTGACTCATAAAAGATAGCAACCGGTCTTCTTCAGATATTGACGGAGTCATCACTGGCATCCACAGGGAAAGTTTTGTTAGTACTACTATACCAGGATCAGTACCGGGGAGTCGCCAGATTGCATCATAGTCTGTGCTTTTTCGTACTAGTACAACTGTGTGTTTGGCTCCGAAAATGACTTTTCTAGCATTTCTACAGAATCCAAAGATATGTGACAGTGGAATTGCACATGAAAATACTCTTCTTCCACCACGCAACATTGCTCGACGTGATCTAAATCCTAAGTTAAATTCTTCATCTACATTAATAATCATACTTTCTACATCCGCATCGGCGTTTCTAGCAAAATTTCTTGGTCGTCTTTTTTCATATTGTTGGTACTCTGGAGAATCAGTTGTATCCTTTGCAAACATCATTGATGGACCAGCTGATCTTGAGTAATCGTCGCTGTATCTTGCAAGGCCTAGTATTGTCGTGGCAACGTCGACTTCTTTCTGAATTGATTCAATATTTTTTCCGTCAATCATGTACGTAGCGCTATCAAATAACGCCATAATACCATTATTAACAAAACCAACACTGACATCAGCGTCGTATGCTACTGGTGCTGCAGGAGCAACGTTATTTAAAATTTCACCTTCGACTTCAATAAATGCCTCAGCGGGTAAGAAATACCTACTTGTATCATGAACTTGTAGTTCGATTCGTCCACGCCGATCTGTCAAACGCGGGGTCAGATATGCGCTTAAACATATTTATTATTATCGTCTTCGTCTAACACGAAGACCAATCCTTGAAGAGAGACCACTTCCTGCTATCAGACTAGCGGTTATATTTTTTTCTTTTTGTCTAACATCGGGACATCAGCCAACTCCGCTAGTTTTTGATTAGCGGCTTGATTTATTATTTTACTTACACTTGCGGACATCACTTCAGTGCTAGCCAATTTCACAGGTTGAGGTCGGGTCGCTTGTGGTTTGCGTATTAATCTTGATAGTCTATCTTTGATTGCTGAGAATGCTTTGCTAGCAATATTACCAACAGCGCTTATACCTTTTTCACGAACAACATCAATAGCTTTCGTTCCTAGCTGCTTTGCAATCGGTATTGCTTTTGGGGCTATCCTTCTAAACAGACCCTGAACAATATCGCCTAGTCCATCTCCGTAGGTCGTTTTGTATACTGGTAATCGAGAGTTTATTACCCTGACCATGGTAGGTCCACGTTGAGTACCATGCACGATCATTTTGTTATTAATTGACTTTATCACTAATTGTATCTAATCACTATGGTAGTCATCGGCGATTTCATTAATGAGAGACCGATATACATTAATTTCCATGATACCGCCTGTAAATAATCGTTTGCAAATATCAGCCGCTTCATTAATGATTTCTGATGAATTATTACCAGCTCGTTTTCCTCCAATGAGAATTTCTAATCGATCGACATCAGCAAGGACATTATTGGGACAAGTAATAAGACCACTTCCTAGACCACTTCCAGTTGCTGCGGGAGCGTCTTGAAATTCTTCCTCAGTTTGTCGTGGTAATCTCAATCGTCTCATTGTTTCTCGTCGTTCTTGTTCTCGTTGTTGTAGCTCTTGTTGCAGTTGTTGTGCTCGTTGTGGTGATGGTGTTTTCGGTAATTCTGGATAATCACTTCGTGATTGCTCAAATGGTTCTGGTGTTTTTTGTCGTTGTTGTTGTTGTTCTCGTCGTTGTTGTTGTTGTCGTTGTATCTCTTGTTGTCGTTGTAGTATCTTGTGTTGTTGTAGTAGTGGTTGCAGTCATGGTAGTGGTTGTTGTAGTGATGGTAATTTAAGTTGTGGTGATGATGGTAGTGATAATTCAAATTGTGATGGTAATAATGATAATAGTTTATTTCGTTCAGTTTCTTCTATATGTTTATTTACAATCTCCTCAAATTTGTTAAAACTAATAATATCATTATTAGATCTGATTTCTGGAATTCCAGTAGAAATACGATATACATCCCTGATCCAATTGGCAGAGCTTAGAGATTTAACATGTTCTGGTTTTACATATTTTTTTCTTTTATAATATCCAAACGCGGCAGTATCAAATAATTGTTTTGGATCCCTGATAGCAGCAATACCTTCAGGCGTAAATTTATCTATTATATTAGTTCTTGGTCTTTTAAGTTGTGGTGGTGGTGGTGCTTGTGGTTCTTGTGGTGCTTGTAGTGGTGGTTGAGCAGCTTGAATACGACCAACAATATCAGCAGGCAATGTTGCAAGAGATCGTTGTGATGCTTCGGTTGCTGTAACAATTTTCTTCGTTGGTTCGACAATCGGTTTAAATAATTGTTCTATACCTTCTGTAAATTCCACCTGAGACTCCTGACGCGATTGTAGTTGTTGCTTAACAGAATCACGAACAGGTAGATATTTTTTAATTGCCTCTAGTCGCTCTCGAGCTAATTTAGCTGAGTGTGGTTCTCCAATACTCATTATTGATAATATTTATACTGGCTGTTTAATTTATAGCAGCAGGAAGGGTGAACGACATACGCGTAGTGACCAGCACGTGAAAAAATCGGAAAAAATATGGTCAGTTAGAGAAGTTTTTACTGTTAAGGCAAAAACTTTTTTTTTCAGCCTTCGTAGGAACCCTTAAATTTCAAAAATAAGGTCTCTACAAAGTTGTAGGGTTCACCCTTCCTGCTGCTCCCTGTCCGGTTGCTTTCTTTAATGCCATCCAGGAGCTGTTCCAACAGCGCCTAATGCAGCTGCTTTTGTGGTGATTGTGGTAATGTTGCAAATTCTTCTTTTGGTTGTTGTTGTTCTCGTCGTTGTTGTCGTTGTCGTTGTATCTCTTGTTGTCGTTGTAGTAGCTTGTGTTGTTGTAGTAGTGGTTGCAGTCGTGGTATTGGTTGTTGTAGTGATGGTAATTTAAGCTGCGGCGATGATAGTGGTGATAATTCAAATTGTGGTGGTTGTGATAATCGTTTCTTTGTTCAGCCTCTTTTATATATCTATGTATATCCTCATCAAATCTGTTAAAACTCATAATATCTTCATTAGATCTGATTTCTGGAATACCAGTAGAGACGCGATATACATCCTTGATCCAATTGGAAGAGCTTAGAGATTTAACATGTTCTGGTTTTACATATTTTTTTCTTTCATAATATCCAAACGCGGCAATATCAAATAATTGGGTTGGGTCCCTGATAGCAGCAATACCTTCAGGCGTAAATTGATCTATTATCTTAGTTCTGGTTCTTGATGGTTGAGGAGGTTGAACGGGTGGTGGTTGAGGAAGTTGAACGGGTGGTGGTTGAGCTGCTTGAATACGACCAGCAATATCAACAGGCAATGTTGCAAGAGCTCGTTGTGTTGCCTCAGTTGCTGTAACAATTTTCTTCGTTGGTTCGACAATCGGTTTAAATAATTGTTTTGTATCTTCTTCAAATTCGACTTGAGACTCCTGACGCGATTGTAATTGTTGCTTAACAGAATCACGAACAGGTAGATATTTTTTAATTGCCTTTAGTCGCTCTCGAACTAATTTAGCTGAGTGTGGTTCTCCAATACTCATTATTGATAATATTTATACTGGCTGTTTAATTTATAGCAGCAGAGAGGGTGAACGACAAAAATTGAGTGACCAGCACGTGAGAAAATCTGGTCCATTAGAGAAGTTTTTACTGTTAAGGCAAAAACTTTTTTTTTAGCCTTCGTAGGAACTCTTAAATTTCAAAAATAAGGTCTCTACAAAGTTGTAGGGTTCACCCTCTCTGCTGCTCAAAAACAACAAACGTACCTACCGAACCTGAGACTGGTTCTCTGATGCACTTAAAGATTACTTAAGAAAGTGGCTTAATTTTCCCATTAAGGACGGAGTAATCTAGACCAGCCGAACCCAAAACACTGAACGGAAAATTTAATCAATGTGTTCTACTTCAGTTTACTTTTAATGATGTTTTTCACATGCTGGGCAGTTGTTGTTTGATTCTCAAAGAAAATACATTAAAAATAAAACAAAATTTGTCGGCATAGAGAGAGAGAGAGAGATAGAACAAAGAACTAAGTGAGAAAACTTACTGACCATAAAATAAGTATTCTCAGAGTCCAAAACTAGAGAAAGTGTACCACGCTCTCTCTCTCTCTCTCTCTCTCTCTCTCTCTCTCTCTCTCTCTCTCACACCCATTGCTACGGCACTGCGCTCTTTTGTATATAGATTAAGCGTATGTTATTAGGTGACATATCAGTCCTTCTACCTGTCTATCACATACTTTAAGTGAGAAAGCCCTCGTACTAAAGATAGATATAAAAAAAAACCCGTATACCTTGGATATGTAGAAGCACCGATTCGTTTTTTCCAGTTTCATTCGATATTGCAGGACATTTGCGGTAACCACTATTATGTGCATCTAGTTTTAGTTACATCACTTTAGCTATGTAAAGCTTATCGCTCCTTCTGCGGGTGACTGCGAGAGTTGATTAACAAATTCTATAACAAACGCTGTAGAGACAAAGTTACGTAACTGCCAGTGCAAGGTTAAGGTCTTCCAGGGCCCTAAGCACTGAAAATATTTTGGTGCCGCCCCCCTAAACAAAATGTGACACTCAAAAAAGCAATATTAAAAGCTAATAAGGTAGGAAAATACCAGTGTTGCCACCATTCCAATTCAAAATACTCGTACATGCAGATCGAAATGGTCATATATAATTCATTAAATTTTATCATCAGTAGTTAATTTGAAATTTTTTCTGTTCCCCTGTTGGCCTGGTGCCCTAAGCACGTGCTTAGTGTGTTTAATCGGTAATCCGGCCCTGGTAACTGCTATCAGTAATTTTAATAGTGCTTCTCAAAACTATCTTCATTTCCACTTAATCCACATCTCAAATATTGTGGCCCATGTCCAGAACACCTGTATTAGTCCGTTTACATGACATCATTCTTTGTGACCTGGTGATTGCATCCCTTACATCTTCTCTGCGTTTGAAATGGTTGACCCCCGAAACAAATCTTTCAGTTTTGGAAAAAGACAGACGTTCTGAGTACCTAAATATGGGATATATGTTGAGTAATTTGAGGTTTCAACGCCAATTATTTGTAACGTTCTTATTAAACACTTGCTTGTGCAGGGCTCAGGAAATTTATTTCCAAGAACTCGTTTCTGGGACTGATAAAGCGCAGCAGTTACTCACCTCACCGTCATTTCACTCAACAATGTACGATTCTCTACTACAATATTTATGCTTTTACTTTAAACAAATAATAAAACAACATAAAAGACAAAAAATCTAAGGTAAGAATAACACTAAAATAGGTAAAAATCATGACAACAGTAATGTGTGTGTGTGTGTGTGTGTGTGTGTGTGTGTGATTTGGATTTTTAACGAAGCTTTAACAATATTTAAGTCATATCGCTACGAAGTCTGAAGTGTGGTAGTTTATAGTAATGTCCAGCACTGGGGCATCATGCCGCAGACATGTAGCATGACGTCCCACCTTTTGAAATTATCCTGACACCAGATCGACCAGTCCTAACACTAACCTCTTAATGCTGAGCGCCAAGCGAGGCAGCTGTTAGTACCATTTTTATAAGCCTTTGGTATGACTCAACCGGGATTCGAACTCGCGACCTCCCGCATCCGATGCATCTAACCACTTAGGCTACCGGAGCTTAGGCCACCGGAGCGGTCAGTAATGTATTTAGCGAGGACAGGAGGTTTGAATCCCGTCTGATTCACGGAAAATGAGAATAAATGTATACTAAGAGACTTGGTATGTATCTCGAGAAATTGTAAGTAACAACTAGTCCTCGAATTCTTCATAATTCGCGTTATAGCGCTACTTTTTAATATTTGTCTCATTCAACGAGCTATCACGCATCTTCAATGAGCTAGATTTATGAGATGTTAACTGAGACAGAATATAAAAATATGTGATTTTTCGTCTGGTCAAAATGTGTTACGCTCGCCACAGGCCGCCGGTGTTTTCAAAACATTTTCTGGCTTCTTAAAATGTAACTCATAAACATTTATAATAGTTCCGTGAAAGAAAACAATGTCTACATTAAAATGGTGCCTAGTTTTCTGAAACGTACAAATCTAAATGTGAATATCATTTTTTTTAAAAAAATCGTCTGGTTCTTATACAGTCATGTCAGTCTTCTACTTGAAAGCCGATAGAGTACTAAATTTCGAGAACAGCGCGAATGTAAGCATACATATATTTGATTTCGTGTGCTCTTTCCTCAATCTTATTGCTTGCCATATATTCACAATAGTATTGAGATCCGAAATGTGTGATGGCTAGGGACGGATTCAGTGCTTTATCATTTTTTAAAACTGTTTTGTCCCTCTAGAAACATAGACATATCACCTATCTTCCATAAAGGGCCTTTCCCCCACTGGAACCTCTTTTGCACTAGCTCTCCAGCCTTTTGTTTTGTTTTTAAAAATGGTAACACACGTGTCAAGAGTCATATTTCCCTCCACTAAAGTACGATTTCCAGCACTGTTGGAGATAACACATCGTAAAACGTCACTGAAATATGATTAAGTGGCACGCGTGCACCGTGAAGACCGAGGCATTTTTTTTTTTCTCCTTTGAACTTGGCCGAAAGTAACTTTACTTTCATCGCTAAAAATTTATCTTGACTGCCATATTTCAACTGTCCAAAAATGTATCTTTTGAAACCTTAAAATTCCGGATATACGATTATGCCGAGAAAGCAGTTTGGTTCCTTACAATGCATCCCTGAAATCCAACCTCTTTAATCGTCCGTTGACAGTACGTTCAGAAACACGAACACCGACAAACTCATTACAAGCTACGGTCAGACATTCAAGGTCTGTCTAGGATTGTGAAACACTGAGATGAACAATTACTTGATTAGCTCCTTTTTTCTCATTAATTTCGGTCTCACGCTTATTCTTTGTTTTCTGTGGACTCCTTTAGTGAAACATTTTCAAACGTTTATGAATGGTAAAATGGGATATTCCAATTATTTCAGATATTATTTTCTATTACTAAATTATTTCTCCGTCAACGGAATTATTATCCTCTCCTTCTAACCGTCTGTCAATTCTCTACCGTGAGGCATTATGTTTTGTTTACATTTCCAGGGACGTAAAAAAATAGCACTCGCTACAAATTTAGTTTCAAACTACATTCAATTAGCTCATTAGTGCCCGCATACAAAATCAAATTTCCCTAGTCATTCTTCTACATGTAGTGACCATTATTGAAATCATATTTCACTAAATTGAAGTCGACGTTTCTTACTCCATGGCAATTCACTTTTGACCCTGGACTGTAGAGAGTTAGACATAAACCCTGTCATCCACCCGTCTATTCATTCACAAATGAATAGATCTTTCGACCCAACGACCAATGCATTCATCTTTTCATCCTACCCATGCATGCATGCATTTTTGCATTTTTTTGTCGATACCTCCTAACTGCCGACCTGGAAAATAACATTTTATATTAAATATATAGCCTATCTTGGGCTGAAAAATGGCGTTAAACCCTTTAACAACAACAACAACTTTCATAGTTTAATGTGCCTTTTCTCAAATGGTTGGAGATAGAAGTTGCATCTTTAGAGAATGACTGAAATAAAAGACGATGAATAGTTTGTTGGGATGCAGGCGACCTCAATACTAAAGAACACGAAATTGCAGGGTCAGGGATGTTACTGAATGAGTAAGAATGAGATCAAATGGGAACATATAATTACACGGATAACTCATTACTCCATGCCTGATCCTCAAGAGCCTCAAACGACTCGGCAAGTTTATCACGTGCCCTTGCGACTATCTGCTGTTGTAGAGCCTCTGACAACTGAAATGGTAAAATGGCACGTCTTCATTCCATCCCACGTACGTATAGCAATCAAGTTAAATATAACATAAATTTTGTCAGACGATATATATTACATGTTTACATTTTGGTATGTAAATGTAAATTTATAATATTTTAAACTTGTGTGTCTTAAATGATAAGTCAGAAAACATTTACACAACATCACGTATGCAAAAATTTCACTTTATTTCAATAATTAAGTTAGGATTACAGAAGCAAGATAGAACTTAAGTGTGTCAGAAACTGCAGAGTTTTCGGCTATTACAGTGATATTCCTTTTTTGTTATCTAAACTGTAGTTTCTACTAACCTGTCCATGAAATAATGAATATGGAAAGTCAACAGAACAAAATTTAGAGGTAAGGTTAACATTAACTATTCTGATCTTCTCTGCAATTCCATCATCACCGAATCTTTCATATTACAAAATTAATCATGCTCTGGGTCCATAAATAAATTTGATAAATAAATAAATGTTTGATGACATGTGACTCCCTAGCCTGTTGCATTTCACGCCTGGAGCATTTCTCCTTTTCTAGCTCAGTCTGGTAGGAAAAGTAGGACAGGCCATGTCAACTCTTTCTTCTTATAAATCTTCTTCTGTAGGCTTATTATCTCCCTTTTTGTGCCTTCCTTCATTTCTGCTTCTAGTTCTTCAATTTTCATCAGCAGTTTTTCCGGACCCTGCTTCAGCTTCTAATGGTACATACGGCATTTCTGAAGGAATAAGGTTGTATAACATATTCGATAACTGAAAATCATATAAGTCGTTTACCCATCTCTTTTTCGTAACTTTTTAACAATAGCAACAGTCAAGAAAGAATTATTTACTATGGGAATTGGATATCTGGATAAAGAATAAATCTTCCCAAAGGCAACAAATCTTAATAGTATGTAGACCAGTAAACAAGGTTATTGTGACCCTCCTTTTATATGACTAGTTGACCTTTCTTGGGAAGAATTCACGACAAAAGTTATTTTATCTTGCAACAATTTGAAAGCTATTAAAACTGCAAAGTATTAAAGAAGTCACTTTGATGAGGATATCTAAGGTAAACAAATAATCATACGTATATATGTCAGTCTTATAGTTGTAGGGCAGTTGAACAACTTATCCTTTCTTTCTGTCTAAAACCGACAGTAAAATTCTCTCTCTCTCTCAGACCACCAATGTATTATTATATTCCAAACCATGAACATTCCCTACGATGATTGACGCGTAACTTTAAAATCTTTCAATGAACATGCCTGACGTTGTCTTACCTCCTATGTGGAAGTTACGAATGCTTTATGTGTTCCGTTCAGCGACGTGTCGGACTTGGTTTTACACTTACAATGTAATACATTTGCGCTATCCTATATAGACATATGATTCATTCAAGTGGTAAATGGACATTTTAAAGACAGACACCTTTTGTAGTGTTTGCAGTAGTCTGCTGAGATCCATGTGACGTTTTACAGCCGCCTCTAACAAACATCTCTGGCTATCCAGCTCTTTATGGACCGACTTATTCAATCTGAAAGTGATTTAAATTCATGATTAATAATAATAATAATAATAATAATAATAATAATAATAATAATGCTCCTTTTTTCTCAGTTAACTTTACATTTTCAGAATCGCTCAGTATTCTACTATACTGAACACTAGGGGTGAAATGATTCATCGATATATCGATGCATCGATACTTTTGCTGGAACGATACACATATCGATACAAGAGAAGAATCAATACAAAACGATACTTACTGGAAACAAATTATTTTAGTCTTCAGCAGTTATGAATAATTATTATTAGTTCGCCTTCTTATTATTTAAATATATAATGCATCTGAAACAGCATTTGCAGTCCTAGGTACTTATTTTGATTAGTAATAACGAACAAGACTATTGAGAATACTCGCTCGCCTTCTGCAAATTCAAACAAAGTGACATGGTTTGTAATCTGCCCCCACCTTCAATTCCATGCAAATTATCTTAACCCAGCATCATGTTAAGCATAGAGGATACATTCCAAACGTATTCCACTGGCATAATAAATATAATGAAGTACTTTACTTATCCTTTAATAACCAATTTTACGCAACGGTTTACATTGAATTTGATCTTGACTACTTTGGTCGATTTGAAAGCTACACTACCGGTGTGTCACACGGTGAAATGTGTTACGTTCAAATCTGATTGGTGGTTACTGCTTGTTTCGGTCCATGTTAAATAATAACTACCAATCAGCAATCATTGTAGCTTATTCCCCGCATGACAGACATGAAGTACTAGCAAAGCAACAATGAAACGTCGCTCTAAAGTCATTGATCTAGAAAGTATTTAAACAGAGATTCTGTCAGGGTGTGCGATTGCGTGAATCGTGCAAAATATGTACGAATTCAAACACTTGGAGACCAGTGATGAGTGAGAACTCTCGCAAATTAGTTGTAAGTCTCCCATCTGAAAATGTGCTCGACGAAGTATACCATTTTTATTTAACCATTCTTGTTTCGACATCTGTTTTTCGGGTAGGTAACTGTTGACACATCTGGAGTCTTTAGGCATGACAAAAGTGGTTATTAAACTAAATTTGACTGGCACATTGTGCCCTGGAATAAGCGGTATGGTGTAGTTTGAACCCTCCATGAAGAAAGGTCTACAAAATAAAAAACTAAAATGTTTGATTCTCGGCGTGGTTCATTACGTTTTTGTTCGCCAAATACTGGCTGATCATAGTGACGATGACAATAATTTTTAAAGTTATGAAGTATATTGGATTATTGGAGCTGGGAAACTGTTAATGGAGATACCAGTGAGTGAACAATAATGTCAGCTTTATTAAAGCAAATGTTATTAGAACAAATCGTCACAAACTTGAACAGGTACAATTATAAAACGTGGACAAAGTAATTTTGACTATAAGAGATACTGTGAGGATGGAATTAATACACTAGCTATTGGACACTATGCCAGTAACAGCAGTGACATTATTAATTAATTTTGTCTGAACTTTAGAAATAATGTTTGAAAATTTAACATTAGCCGACGGAGTTAGTAGCAAAAATAAGAGGTTAATGGTTAATGGCCAACAATTATCATTTGAATTTAATGATGAAATTTCAGGTATTTGTTTTAGTAAATTTGATAAAATAAAACTCTCGCTGATCAAATCAGATGATAGCAAGTATTTTGATTATCTTGGAAAATTACGAGATGAGCTTATGCTGAAATATGGTAACCTTCACGATCCGATTACTCAACAAAAATATACAAAAATAAATATCGACTTAAATCAGTCGAAGGTTTCTGCAAAAGGTGGTAAGTATATTCTCACCAGGATAGCAATGAAAGAGCTATTTGAATGTCATCAAAAAGCGGAAAAATTAAATTTTATTTGTATAAACACGATGATAAATTATTTCTAATAGCTACCGTTGCAACATTAATAATTGGAGAAGAATATATTAGTATTCGACATCTAAACTCTTCGATAAAATCATAGATTCTATTTCACCTAAGGCAACTTAAAATTCCGGATTGCCATTAATAATATCTACAACATCTCTCATAAGTTGCATATCCGCTGGTCGATTAATTCCAGTTTCTCTATAATAAAATAAAGCTAAACATCTTTTAACAATTTCACTCGGTAAATAAAATATACGAGTGAAATTGTTAATGTAATATGGTTTTTCATAGCAAATTGGCTCCATTGTAACAACGTACAAAATATTGTCAAGATATTCCATAAAATCGTCGATGTCATCATCAGTAATTTCATCAGTTTTAATAAAACCTGACAGCATGTCAATTACTTCATCAAATCTATTAACTTCCATTGTACCTATAGTAATTTATATATCTAATTAAAAAAAATTCAATAGTAGATGAAAATAAGTTGTTTCTAAATGTTAGAAATATCATTATCAAATAAAACATCAACCATGTTGTCGATGAATAACATTGGATCAGGTGTCCAACCCGCTATTCGCTCATCGTTTTCATCAGCAAACAACGATATTGATCCGTACTTGCTCGATAAATGATAACCAACCTTTTTAATACAATCGCTTATTATATTAGGTGCTATCACAGTATATCTCGAAGCTGATTTAATCGAATTAAATCTTTTAAAAAATCTGTTTCTTAGATTAAATCCGACGCTACTAATTGGCTCTTTGTAATAGGACATTTTATATAATATTTTATTGTTAATATGAGATTCTAGCATAAAATGTTTCTGGCAAAAAATTTGGTTCAGGAACCTCTTCTGAGCTAGAAACCTCTTTTGAGCTAGAAACATTCTTTTCTCATACTACTTATGTCACATCCATGTCTAATTTCAGACCATCCATGTCCAATAGTAACGTCTAATTATGTCACATCTATGTCTATTTGTAGACCATTCTTGTCCAATTAATAACGTGTAATTATGTCACATCTGTCTGTTTGTAGACCATTCTTGTCCAATAGTAACGCTTAATTATGTCACAAATATGTCTATTTGAAGACCATCCTTGTCCAATAGTAACGTATAATTATGTCACATCTATGTGTATTCGTAGAGCAACTTTGTCGAGCAGTAATGCGTAATTACATCACATTTATGTGTGTTGGTACAGCGTTCTTTTCCAGTGGTAAAGTGCAGTTTTGTCGCGTCTATATTATTGTTTTCACTGTATTGACCATTACAGGTATACAAGTATCAAAGTGGATTATATTGTTTTCACTGTATCGACCATTACAGGTACACAAGTGTCAAAGTAGAGGATTCAAACAGACCAAACAAATATATAGGCTAGACTAAAACAAATCATATCATGTCTATGATGTACTTATAGGCCATAAGGATAGGTTGTCGTCAGTTTATTTGAGTAGTTTTCTCTTTTTGATAATAATAATATAATAATAATAATAATAATAATAATAATAATAATAATAATAATAATAATAATAAAAATAATAATAATAATAATAATCCTTAAATTCGCTAAATATGAATACGATAGTCCGGTTTTCTCGAGATATTTCGACGAGTAATAATAATAATAATAATAATAATAATAATAATAATAATAATAATAATAATAATAATAATATTATTATTATTATTATTATTATTATTATTATCTTCAATACATCACTCCTGAAACGGTATACCAGCTTTACATATTTTCTACTGAGACAGTAAAATTTGGGTTTAGCAGTAACTTTCGTGGGGTTTTTTATTTGATGGAAACACTGGGAATGTGCTAAACCTTAAGCAACAGCAACAACTCGTCTGTTCAAGCCTTTATACATATAGAATACTTACACCAATCTATCCTTTTAACGAACATAAAAATTCGGGTATAAAGAATTTTCTCCATTTTTACTTTGCATTATGTTCCATTCTTACAGTAACACAAGTCGATTTTAACGTCACGTGTCAAGTCATATCGTGACGTCACGATATTGTTATGTATGATCTGCCCACCTCAGAACAGTTTGGTTAAGTTTAGTGAGTCCCTTTGTCTCTGAAGAAGAAGATATGATTTGTGATTTGGATTTTTAACTTAGCTTTAACAATTTTTCAGTCATATCGCTACGATGTCTGCAGTGTAGCAGTTTACTGTGATGTCTAGCACTGGGGCATCATGCCGCAGACATGCAGCATGATGTCCCAACCAGTCACATTATCCTGGCACCAGGCCGACCAGTCCTAACACTAACTTGTTAATGCTGAGGGCCAAGCGAGGCAGCTGTTAGTACCATTTTGTAAGTCTTTGGTGTGACACGGCCGGGGATCGAACCCACAACCTCCCGCATCCGAGGCGGACGCTCTAACCACTAAGCCACCGGAGCGGAAGAAGAAGAAGAAGATGATGAAGATGAAGATGATGATGATGATGATGATTTTAATAATGATAAAGAAGAAAGAGTACAATGATAATGATGTTGCTGCTTCCTTTGATCTCAGTGATGATGATAATCATGATGTAATAATAATAATAATAATAATAATAATAATAATAATAATAATAACAACAAAACAACACCAATAAAGCCAACACTACTATTACCACATCTAAAACGATTATTATTAATAATAATCAAAGAGAAGATAATGATGATTACGATGATGATGACTGTGATGAGTTTTCGTTCATTAATGATCTCTTCAGGAAATTCAACCTTATCATCGCGTCGATAAAGTGGTCATTTCTCTTCGAATGGAGGAAATTTCATTAGTTCGAAGAATGTCTGGGCAAAGCACGGCTCTTGTTCCGATAAACAGTCCTTTTGAAATTTGAAATTATTTTATTTTCTTACATACTTTCGGTTTCTTTTGTTTCTTCTTACGATTCAATTTCAGTGAATCGAGTCATGCAGAGAAAAATGAACCGGTCAACACTAGGTAACACACACACTTTCTTTCTCATGAATTTTCCTCATAAGAACTTTGCTAATATTCAGTTATGTTTGCTTCATAACTCTATTCTTTAAAGAATTTATCGATTTCTTGGTGTTTATTTCTTTATCAAAATAGAAATGTTATATACATGAAATATCTACCTGAGTTAGCTGTCTCTGATACTTCAGTATATATATATATAGCCTGAGAAATCAACAAGAACCCATAATATTAATAAAATCCCACCCCCCAAAAAAGAAAATGTACATGATACGAATATCCTAGTTTAAGATTAATATCAATGCGGCTTACGACTTTTCCTTGAAGATCATAGAAAACAATGACAAAGTCTGATAAAAAGTGCGTTGTGAGGAGCAGGCATTTCATGTCCTAATTAAAACATTCATAAACAACAGAAATAATAATAATAATAATAATAATAATAATAATAACAATAACTCTTAAAGACTCTAAAGGTATGAAAACGATAAAGTCTTGTTTTTTATATAATAATAATAATAATAATAATAATAATAATAATAATAATAATAATAATGATGATAATGTATTATTATTATTATTATTATTATTATTATTATTATTATTATTATTATCTTCTATAAATCACTTCTGACACGATATGTCAGCTTTATTTATTTCTGTTGAGACAGCAAAATCTGAGTTTAGTAGTAGCTTTCGTCGGTTTTATGATGGAAACATTGAGTACGCGTTAAACCTTAAGCAACAGCAACAATTTCCTGTTCCGTTCTTCACATATAGAATAGTTACAGCTCTCTATCCTTTTTACAAAGCAAAAGTTCGGGTATAAGAATTTTCTCCATTTGCACTTCGTTTCTCGTTCCATAGTTCAGTAACACAAGGTCGATTGTAATGTCACGTGTAAAGTCATATCTTGGCGTCACGATACTGTTATGTATGATCCGCCCACAACAGAACAATTTGGTGAACGTAAGCAAGTGTGAGCCCCTATCTCTCTGAAGAAGAAAAAGAAGAAGATGATGATGATTTTAATAATGATGAAAAAGAGAGGTTAAAGATAATTCTTTTGTTGCTACTTATGATCTCGATGATAATGATGAAAACGTTGCTTAAAATGATGACATTGATAACGTAATAGTAATAATAATAATACTAATAATAATAATAATGACATGAACAACGACAACACTACAACTTCAGCTACTATTAAGAATAATAAAGTAGAAGATAATAACGAGGAGGAGGGGGAGAAGGAGGACGACGACGATGATTAATCGTTCATTCATTATCTCTTCAGGAAAATTCACCCTACTCTTGACGTTAACATAATAGTTACTTGTGTTCGAATGCAGGATATTTCTTTCTTTCTGAAAAACATCTAGCCAAAACATGGCTCCAGCTCCGCTAAACGGTCCTTGTGATTTATTTGCTGTATATACTTTGCGGTGTTTGTTTTCTCGTATGATCTAATTTGACTCGATCGGCTCCTGCAGAAAAATGAAGTCACAAACATTAGTTAACATATACTCTTTCATTCGCATGAATTCTTCTCACAAAATCGTCTAGATGCCATGGATTTGAAAGATCACATCCATTAAATCTCTACCATAGCTAGCTCTCTCGGGAACCTCAATATGGATCGTAATATCTTGCACAAAAATACACATAACAACAACTCAACAAATATTCTAAAAACAATCAAAAAGAAAGAAAATACACATTATATGAATATCTTTTTTAGGATCAATATTGATACGGCTAAATGACTTTTCTTTGAAGATCATATGAAACAACGACAAAACGTGATACAAACTGTGTGGTGAGGAGAAGCCGGCAGAAGCTTTTAGCTTTGTTATTATCACACTGATGCGTCTATCAAAGTTACGGTGAAGTGACCATTTGTTTTCGGCTCTGCTAAAACTGACCAGCTCCGGCTAAACTAAAACTGACCAGCTCCTCTGTTATGTCATATGTCCATAATGCGGACAGGTAGGCTTGTGCGATGACAAGCGGACAGTATTGCCTTCAAAACATTCTTACCTGAATCATTTACATCCATACCAAAATTGAAAACCAGTATTTCACTAATTAATCAGTGTGATCTCTGTGTAACGAACATTTCTTTAATCATGAACAGACATAATTTGGGCCAAATATCTCAGAAAAGAAAGTTTGCATACTCCACCCACCCCCATTTAAAAAAAAAAAGACAATCATGCATGTGTTGTCATTAGCCATAGCATTTGACTATTCATTGACTTGGTCTTTCAAAGACAGATTCGTGTCCTCACAGTCACTGAATTTTACAAGATACTAACCTTTTGTATCTGCAAAACATCAATTTTTAATAAATGTGAAGTAATTGGATAGCTGTATAAAGGCAACAGACTTTACCTATCTATTATCAAAAATCCAGACCAGTTTTGTCACAAAGTTTGACTGAGATTTCAGGTATTTCTTTTTATTTCCTATAGGACACTGCTTATTTCCTTCATTTCCGTTCGACCCTAGAGTGGAAGACTTAAATCTAAATCAAGGGTCATTTCCTGCATTCCTACTCGGAATTGGTAAAATAATTAACAATGCCAACTATTTTATCACAGCCAGCCAGTTTTGATAAAAATTCGATTGTTACATCGTTTACTTCTTATTTCAAACATTTCAACTGGCTACCTTTATATGAGCCGCTTTCGCTGTATGAAAAGGTGATATTTGTATGTATTTTGTCATAGTTTGCGAGCTAGCTAACTGTAACTGCTCCGGTGGCCTGGTGGTTAGAATGTCCGCTTCGGATACGGGAGGTAGCGGGTTCGAATCCCAGCCGAGTCATACTAAAGAATTATGAAAATTGTACTAGCATCTGTCCCACTTGGCGCTTAGCATTAGGAGGTTAGTGTTAGGACTGGTCGGCCTGGTGTCAGGATAATGTGACTGGGTGAGACATCATGCTACGTGTCTGCGGTATGATGCCCCAGTGCTAGACATCACTATAAAGCCACACTACAGACATCGTAGAGATATGACTGAAACATCGTTAAAGCTACGTTAAAAATCCAAATCACACACACACACACACACACACACACACACACACACACACACACCACACACACCAGCTAGCTAACTAAACAGACAGAAAATGAAATGTATAACCGAACTACCGACCGAGAGATAGCTAGATAAATGCGTAAACACCACTAATAAGTACCAAACTATCGCTTATTTGTTTTTGTTTTTTTTAATTTTCCAAGTTGAGTCACAGATAATGAGTATGTGTGTGCGTGCGCGCGCACGCACGTGTGTTTGTGTGTGTGTGTGTGTGTGTGTGTGTGTGTGTGTGTGTGTGCAATGTCTGAAGTGTGGCAGCTTATAGTGGTGTCTAGCACTGGGGCATTATGCCGCAGACACGGAGCATGATGTCTCACCCGGTCACATTATCCTGACACCATGCTGACCAGTCACAACACTAACCTCTTAATGCTGAGCGCCAAGCGAGGCAGATGTATGTAAAATTGTTATAAGTCTTTAGTATGACTCGGCCTGGCTTCGAACCCTCGACCTCCCGCATCTGAGGCGTACGTTCTAACCGGAGCGGTACATCCCATCTGGAAACATACGTTCCTCTTCCGACACTCGTATTTTCCCGCTGTTTAAACGAAGTCATATAGACAACGTTCTCTTGAGTACCAGGGCCCAGCTACGTGGAACGAATTGTCCATAGATTTTAGACACAAGGACAATTTGATCTCATTCACGAGTGCTTTTAAAACTCACCTATTTCAACTACATGACCAGACTTAAAGACTTAATAATGATTACTTTCTTAATTATTGTCAGCATTTGATTTCGTTTTGTAATTTCATGGTGTTTATTACTGTAAGCTTGTCATTGTATATGTTTGTATGTGTTATATAATATTGTAAAGCGCTTAGAGCTTCTTAAGATTAGGCGCTACCTGCCTACTTACCTACCTACATACCGACCTATCTACCAACCTGCTCACTTATGTAGACCATAATATTTACTAATTAATTGTTACGCACAACGATACTTGATCGACGTTTTGCTGCATATCAACGCACGAACGTTATATCGTGCCGATTCAAGTGCCTTGCCAAGGGAAATACTTAAACAACTGACCAGGGAAGATCCGATGATAGGATTCAAACCCGCAACGTTCATGTCGCTAATCGGGCTCATGCCACTCAAATAGGCAAACAAGTGGTTGTTCGGTACAGAGAAATAATTCAATGGATAAAAAGCATTAGAACCACCCCCCTCCCTAGCCAAAAAAACAAAAAAAAAAAAAAACAAAAAAAACAAAAAAAAAAAACAAAACAAAAAAAACCAAAAAAAAAAAACAACACACTAAACAAAACGCCACCACAAAAAACCCCAAACAAAAACAAACAAAACAAAACAAAACGTGTAACATTGCAGTTCTACTCTCAAGTCCCATGTATTATCGACCCGATTTACCATGCTTACATATCACTCTCTCACCTTAGTGCTGTTTTCTTCATGAATGCATCATGGACCCATATAGATCAGGCACCACAAGTCTATTTTATATGTCATTTAAGGCCAAAAGCATAGACTCTGATGCGCTGGCACATTACTTGATAGCGGAGCTGGGTATATCCTGCTCCACTGTGGATAGGTGTGCACGGCGAACGTGTTTTAAACATACAGAAATTCTTATGGAAAGACAACTCTGGTCGTCTTCGCCAACCATCTATAATAACGTTGGAAAAGACAAGTTTATCACTCTTTAAAGAGGATGAAGTACCATTCTATCACATGCTTTTCATCGCTGGAATGTTTGCCTGACGAGTGTGTGTGTGTGTGTGTGTGTGTGTGTGTGTGTGTGTGTGTGTGTGTGTGCGTGTGCGTGTGTGTGTGTGTGTGTGTGTGTGTGTTGAATTTTTAAGGAAGCTTTAAAAAATTTTCAGCCATATCCCTACGATGTCTGCAGTGTGACAGTTTATAGCGATGTCTAGCACTGGCGCATCATGCCGCAGACATCTAGCATCATGTCCCACCAAGTCACATTGTCCTAACATCAGGCCGACCAGTCATAACAATAGCCTCTTAATGCTGAGCGCCTAGCGAGGCAGCTGTTAATGCCATTTTTATGTCTTTGGTACGACTCGGCCGGGGTTCGAATTCGCGACCTACCGCATCCGAGGCGGACGCTCTAACCACAAGGCCACCGGAGCGGTCCCGTGCCTGACGAGAATAATAATATAACTTTTATCACATTGCCAAAATACTAAATCATTGAATCATTAAGTATTCAAATAAATAAATAAATAAATAAATAAATAAATAAATAAATAAATAATACTCTTTTTATCCCAAGGAAGAAACTGTACCACCTTACCCCATCCCACCCCCGTCCAAAAACGAAGCCTTAAAACCAGACCCTTTAAAGACCGTTACTCACTTAAATAATATAAAAATTGTAACTAGTGTTTTATATGCAAATAAGTACACTTTTTCACAAATGCAGATTCTTACACTTTAAAATCTGCGGCTGCTTGGATTTCTTTCCTTTCAAGGCAGGCAGATGGCTTGTCTGTCTAATGGGAAAACAGTGTGTGTGTGTGTGTGTGTGTGTGTGTGTGTGTGAGAGAGAGAGAGAGAGAGAGAGAGAGAGAGAGAGAGAGAGAGAGAGAGATTGTTGAGCTATAATAGAAGTCGATGAATAAACATAATTTAACTTACTTGTTGAATGTAACGGCTAAGTCATACTTCTTTAGCTGTCTGTATCAAAATGGTTATCACTGTTATTATCGACTTTTAATGTTTTCAACTACAAACCAGCAGAATCCACCATTATAGATGAGAAGGTAAATGTGTCATTTTATGCAATCCTTTGTGTCAGCTGCAACCTTCCGAACTTACTTGATATTCATTGCAATACTAAGATTACAGTTTAGTTAGATATGAATTTACTTTAACTTAAATTATTTGCAATATGAGACCAGCCTCTGAAGAACAAAATACGCCATTCATTTGTGCTCCTACACCCCCCTCTCTGTTTATAGGTAAACCTTGGGATAAAATGACATTGTATACAGTGGGGGGTGATGTAGATCTATTGCGTTATAGTGGGGGATCGTCTCAAAATATTCTCTCTCTCTCTCTCTCTCTCTCTCTCTCTCTCTCTCTCTCTCTCTCTCAGACACACATACACTTCGTAAATTCTCTCAACGTATGAATAAGATAAGTTGATGACTATATATTAGTATATTTTTAACTATATAACAAAAAAATAGGTTTAATTCTTGTTATTTATTTAACGGTAAATTAATGCAATTAAATACAATTCTATAAATTATTGAGATTTATTTCCCTAATTATTCGATTGAGATCCACATAAAAAAAACGAGTAGATTAATCTTCCTATCAATGGTATCCACGAATGTCTACAAGTTCTGTAAAGTCTATTACATGACTTAAACTTTTCAAATTGTTTGAAATAGAACAGTATGCTCTACACTGATGAAAGTTTTCAAAATAACTAAATATCAACGAAGTCTGATCGAAGCAGTCACACACACACACACACACACACACACACACACACACATAGAATATATGTATAGTATGTACGCTGTATCAATGATATACCACGAGATGTATAAATTTTTCATTAAAAGGAAACGAAGCTTGCTGAGTTTCCTTTTAATGAAAAATTTATACAACGAGTGGTGTCTCATTGATACAGTCACATACAAATACATATATTTACCCTTTGAAAGGAGTTCAGATTTACTACAGGCAGCCGTGTATTGACCTAGTGAATGAACTCCTCACATCCCCGAGTGTGTCCGCTACAAAATGTAGTTCTATGCCGTAGTGGCTATTTACAATCACCTCTGCATATTGATAAGTTGATTGTTTTCTTTTCTTGGTTTCTATTTTTCTCCACATTGATTAAATCAATATAATACACACTTATGGTTTAAACATGAAAGATGGTTTTAATAATAAAAGTAGAGCAGTAGCAAGACTTGGATAGCTACACCATTCAAATGAACGCAATGCCATTCACCATCAGGAGCATGGAAATTAATGTGGAATAGAAACTAAGCCAACTGACGAACCAACAAGAGGTAATTAAAATATTTTAATATATTTACAGTTGATCTAAGCCATTATTCTGCTTTAGCAACAGTACAACCGACCCACAAACTCTCTCTCTCTCTCTCTCTCTCTCTCTCTCGTCGGTTTGACTTTAAAACTCTGTCTCTGTCTGTCTGTCTGTCTGTCTGTCTGTCTGTCTCTCATCCTTTGGTCGGTTTGACTTAACTTTTACCATCATTCATAAGTCCAGAGATATCGTCGGAAAATCCTCTACGTTCGCCATTTCATAGATGTTAGCCCGTATCCTGCTACGATGGTCAAGAGAGAGAGAGAGAGAGAGAGAGAGAGAGAGAGACCTTTGGACATTTTCATATTTAAATAATAATGATCGATTTTTTAGAACATTATGGTATGTTTAAGAAAAAAAAAACAAAAAAAACCATAACATTAAATATATCACAGTATGTGTACCACGTAACCGAGGAATTTACTGGTTTGCAACATTGTATCATTGATAAAAACTGTTGATAAATCCCAAGGAAAGTGCACACGTATCGTTACGACGAACCATATTCTTGTAGGTTACTTGGTGTAATTTCTATTTCAAGGGTTTAATCCAGCCCAAATTCCTTTTCTCTCTCATTCCACATTTCTGCGCAGTTTGTCCGTTATGCTTGAGAGGGGAGGGGAGAACAGAAAGCAGAAAGGATTGTGATGAAAATGTGTACCATATTAAATTAATTTAGAAAACGGGGATTATTAATACTTTTCATCATTATTTTTCATACGTCACTAGTGACTAATTTGTGGAAATTGATCTTTGATCTAGAATCAACTGCAGACGCTCGCGACAGTGTTTATCAATGATACAATGTTGCAAACCAGTAAATTCCTCGGTTACGTGGTACACATACTGTGATATATTTAATGTTATGTTTTTTTTTTTTTTCCTTAAACATACCATAATGTTCAAAAAAATCGATCATTATTATTTAAATATGAAAATGTCCAAAGGTCTCTCTCTCTCTCTCTCTCTCTCTCTCTCTCTCTCTCTCTTGACCATCGTAGCAGGATACGGGCTAAAATCTATGAAATGGCGAATGTAGAGGATTTTCCGACAATATCTCTGGACTTATGAATGATGGTAAAAGTTAAGTCAAACCGACCAAAGGATGAGAGAGAGACAGACAGACAGACAGACAGAGACAGAGTTTTAAAGTCAAACTGACGAGAGAGAGAGAGAGAGAGAGAGAGAGAGAGAGAGAGAGAGAGAGAGAGAGAGAGAGAGAGTTTGTGGGTCGGATTTACTGTTGCTAAAGCAGAATAATGACTTAGATCAACTGTAAATATATTAAAATATTTTAATTACCTCTTGTTGCTGCGTCAGTTGGCTTAGTTTCTATTCCACATTAATTTCCACGCGCCTGAAGGTGAATGGCATTGCGTTCATTTGAATGGTGTAGCTATCCAACTGTTGCTACTGCTCTACTTTTATTATTAAAACCATCTTTCATGTTTAAATCATAAGTGTGTATTATATTGATTTAATCAATGTGGAAAAAAATAGAAACCAAGAAAAGAAAACAATCAACTTATCAATATGCAGAGGTGATTGTAAATAGCCACTACGACAGAGAACTACATTTTGTAGCGGACACACTCGGGGATGTGAGGAGTTCATTCACTAGGTCAATACACGGCTGTCTGTAGTAAATCTGAACTCCGTTCAAAGGGCAAATATATGTATTTGTATGTGATATAAATAAAATATATGTACAGTATGTACGCTGTATCAATGATATACCACTCGTTGTATAAATTTTTCATTAAAAGGAAACTCAGCAAGCTTCGTTTCCTTTTAATGAAAAATTTATACATCTCGTGGTATATCATTGATACAGCGTACATACTATACATATATTATATATATATATATATATATATATATATATATATATATATATATATATATATATATATATATATATATAATGAATTCAAACGAAGTTCACTTGTCTTCTGCAGATCTGTCTGTCTCGAGATTTTTTTAACAACAATGGTCAATAGTCATTCAAAATATACAATGAAGTTTTGCTTACATTTTTTTGTATGCTTACGTGTGTGACATTAGAGTTTCAGGGCATTACAGCCGTCTTTTATTTATTTTTTTTTTTGTTTACATGTTTTAAAAGTGTTTGGATATGGATATTTTCAAAACAACTAAAACATTGTTACCAAGATTAAGCATAAACCGCTCATGGCAGAAAGAAACAGTAAACTTTAATAGTCAGATTTAATTCTTATGTAGATGACCTATTTAAATTTTCTGAAAATTCCAAGAGTCTGTTGGAACTTTTTGGACTTCTACTTTTTGAATGTAAATCTTTTCAGAACTATTATACAAGAACACTTGACATCGAGAAAGGAAAGAAAATGTCTCGCATTTTCGTATTTATAGGTAAATAAAACCGAAACAATAAATAAGTACATAACAAAGTAAACGTAGTACGTGTGCTCATCATCATCTTTCTCGAGGCATAGCAGTTCGGTAATCAAATCAATTTTCTAATTTGAACCGCATTTAAATACGCCACAGTATCCATATTCTTATCGTTTATGAGTATGTTCACTTGAATGTCATACATGCATTGTTCTTTTTCTCCTTTTGTGGGTGTTTTTGTTTGGGTTTTATTGTTGTTTGGTTTTCTTTTGGTTTCTTTTTGCTTTTGCTTTTATTTGTTATAAGATCACCGTTGTAAACGAGTACACTTGAAGAAGAAATGCATATTAAGGTCAGATGCCGTGGAAAGGCTGTATGAAATAGAGAAAGAGTCATGACCTACTGTTTCGACATGTCTAAATGTCCTGATTAAAAAAATGTACAATTTTGTTATAAAAAGAGACATTGTCTAAACTTGTACTAAAATATTCAAATCTGTTTAGTAAATAAGAGTAGTAATAGGGACCACTATTGGGACAAGGGGACTTTAATGTTAAAATAGATGAAAAGGAATAAAGGGACAATGGGACTTTTAGATGGTTCGCCGCTATAGGGACAAGGGGTCTTTAATCTTAAAATATATGAAAACAAATATAGGGACAATGGGACTTTAACATGGTACCCCACTATAGGGGCAAGTGGGCTTTAATCTTAAAACAGGGGGTATCAAAGATAGGGACAAAATTTATAGGGACAGTGGGATTTCCATGTTAAAAGAGGCGGTATCCACTTGGGGAACAATGGGAAATGGAACAGGGTGGGACTGTATAGCCTCAAGGGGAACGGAACAGGTAGGCCTGTCTTCTCCCTTCTTCTTCTTCTCCACCAGCTCCTCATCTTCTCCCTGACATTTTTCTTCTTCTTTTTCTTCTCCTCGTTTTTTTTGTTTATTCTCTTTCTCTTGATTCTCCTTATTCATCTTCTCCTTTTCGTCTTTTTCCTCCTTCAAAACATCTTTCAAAACTCCTTTTATTTTTCTTAAATTATTCAGCTCCATGTTCACTCTCCTGGGGCTGTAGAAGCCTACGTCCACCTTTACTAATAAGTCTTCAGCCATGGCTAGAGTGTCTATCACCTCTTGCAACTTTTCAAGCTTGTTGAAATTACTGGTGGCCATCTTTCTCTGATAGATGATGAACGGCACGACTGACCTACTTTCGAATTAACGTCGCATGCGCCTATAAGGCACTCGTGACGAGTTAATGCCCGCAAAGCGGACTATTTAATTAATCGAGGGGCGGGATAAAGGGTCACACCTCCCTACGCAGTTATGCTCACACCCTGAGCTCCTTGATTCTTTATGAGACTGGACAGGAAATGCCTCGTAACCATACAGTTCAGACAAATACTCATCGGCTTCCACTAGACTGGATAGAGGATGATGTTCATAGGCCTGTTGGTAGAATTGGGAGAGCATCCTGACCCCAAACTGCCACTCTTGAGGCATTGGCTTCGGGGTTTTAAGAGATCTCCAGGCTAGATATTTCACTCCGCTGATGCAGTGACCTTTTTTAAAATCATCAAGCGCTGCTCCTAGGCCCATGGCCAATAGCCTTGTCTCAGCGGGTCATAATCCTCCTCCTCCTCTATCTTTTCCTCTTATTCTATTCCCTCCTCTTCTACTTCGTCTTCTATCTGATGGGTCTTTTGTTCTTCATGGCTATCCTTTCCACAGTTAGAAGAAGACGACCATTCCGAGTCTGATACTGCTGCGGCAGCTGTTTGACGGATGTGCTCGGTAATTGTTATCATGCTAACATTCGTTTGAACCTCACGGTCAGTTTTCTGCCATTCTTGAGTGGGGGTGGGTGGGAGGTTGTCGTCAATTCATCAGTTGAAACTCGGGCATTTGATTCTTGTTCAATAACTGTAATTAT
The DNA here is from genome assembly GCA_016617855.1 of Megalonaias nervosa. Lineage (NCBI taxonomy): Eukaryota > Metazoa > Mollusca > Bivalvia > Unionida > Unionidae > Megalonaias > Megalonaias nervosa. Next base: position 34,514 of record JAECUM010030731.1, on the reverse strand, counting down.
ATGAATGGGTGTTGAGTGGTCACTAGCTCTGGATAGAGTTTGTTTCCTCATTTGCGCCCTCTTCGTAATTTTCCTCGTCTTCGCCGGAACCAATAGCCGATAGTTTTCTTCACCGACTAATACCAGACTCGTGTCATTGCATGTAAGTAGTAAGGTTGTCCTTTTAATGCCATCTCGTAGACTCCACCTAGTTGTCATTGCCTTACCTAGGTCCATAATGGCCCGTATTGCCGGCGTTGGAATGGCAGCATTAGTTGGCAGACCGTAACATGCCTTGCTTGGCGTTGCCTTATTTTTTCCATCAATGACATGCATTGTAGCTTTACTCGTCGCGACTATGGCACGAATGTTTCATTATGTTTGTTGAATTATAGTCGCTTGCGCCAAATCGGCATCTCCCACTAGTTTATGCAAGCAGGCTTGTCAATTATCCGTGAGAGGGGAAAATGTGTCTCTCCCCTCACGCATTTATGCACAAGTGATGCTTTTTAATAAATAAAAGCCGTGGGGCAATTAAGTCCTAATAGACCTGTGTGTGGACTGTAATGGGTGGGAATAGACCCATCACAAACTCATTATGATTTCACATCCACCGCAGCAGTGTAAGACGTCGAGTGTGATTGGACACAGCTCTTATGACATCATCCCGGTTCCGTGAGACACGCTCTTCCGGGCACCTGAAATTAGGACGACTTGGAATAGGCCCACATACTCGTCTTAGATGGTCCTGGCCAAGGAAGGGAGAAAAAGGACTCAACGGAACCCAAGATGAAACGTCGGGCGTACATTGTTGTCAAATCAAGCCCAGTTATACTAATGGGTAGCCCTGTTTGCCAATATTGTGTAAGCCACCTGTGTAATTGTCTAATCCATTGAAGTTTTAAATTTTTCTATATTAATATGTAAGTTTGAATTTAGTGTACAGGGTATACTTTCTATTATGGCACGACTGACTGACTAACTGTTGGATTTTTGTCGTTATCGCCCATTGGGCATGTGCGACTATTTAGTACCCTCATACGAGGGTTTATTAATTATTCGTGGGGGACGGTATGGTTCCTCACCCCCTCAGCGCTTTGTAGTGTGCATGGCTTACTGATTGATTTGAATGTCTGGTCAAGGAAAGGCAGGAGTGATGGTGACAGCAAGGGAGGCGCTTATTAACATCCTGGTACGTTTTGGTTCCCATGTTTCCGATATTAGAAGGAGTCGTCATGTCGCAATTTGTAAAAATGATACTCCGTGCTGTTGAATTTTAGTTTGAGTTTGGTTAAAGTGGAAAAGCTTATCGGGATTTTGGGATCATTTATTTAGAACGTTACTATTTGGGTTTCATTTAAATTAAGGTTAGAATGGTTCCGCCTTGTGCGGTGCTCCTGATGACTGGGGTTTTACCTTACAGTTCTAGCTGGGGTCGTAAAGACCTACATCTAGTTAGTGTGCCTCATTGTGTAGCTGGGCCTGATGGTCTTGCGTTATTGACCACCTGATAGTTCTAATTTGGGGTCCTCAATAATTGGCTAATTTAATATTTGTATCAATCGTTGCCACATTGTGCGGCTGGACCTGATGGCCGGAATTTGAGCCACCTTATATATTAAACATTTGATGGACAGTTGGAGTGTTATAAAAGGTTTATAGTTCTTTCCCCACTTCATCCATGTGATATAGAGAAGAGAATAGTAGAAGTATATTAGAAGTTGTTAGTACTGCTAGATAGGTGTTAATCTGTATTTTGAGGTGACTTGTTTCTATTGTCATTGCTATTTTCCGAGAAGCGTGGCTTTGGAAAAGATTGCATGTGATATGTTTGACTTGCTTTATATTGATCTTGGATTTTATATGTTTCAGGTTTCCAACTGAGTCATGAGTCAGACATATAAAGACAGGAAGAACCAGTCCAGCCAGTGTTGGGTCTGAGTACGCATTCCGGCGTAACCAAGCCCTATGCGACCCGAAATTCTCGCGCCCGTCACCATTTGGAGTACTCTGTGTTTTCAAAAGGCCTGATCATCATGACGTTTAGTTCCTGATACTTAATTGCATTACATGAGACTTGTTGAAGTTGTTACTAGTTACGTTGTTTGTGATAACCTGTCAAGGGCGGTATAGGATTGCAGTTATTATTAATAGGGTGATAGACTTTGGGATAGATTACATATCATTAGGGCAGTTTTGGTTGCATTGCTTTATATAAAGATTTAGGATTTTTAATGTTTCAGGTTTCCAGTGGTGTCTCGAGCCAGTCATATAAAGAAAGGAAGAACCAGTCCAGCCAGTGTTGGGTATGAGTACGCGCTCCGGCGTAACCAAGCCGTATTGCGTCCTGGGGTTCTCGCGCCTTTCACCAGTTGGAGTTCTCTATCCGTGTTTTCGCAAGGCCTGATCATCGTGACGTTTAGTTCCTGATATTTAATTGCCTTGCATGGGATTTTTTTGAAGTTGTTACTAGTCGAATTGCTTGTGTTAACGTGTCAAGGGCGGCATAGGATTGTAAATGCTGATTGATAGGCTGATGGGGTCTTTCTAAAACAAGGAAAACGTCTGTAAATAGAGGGCGAAAAGGTTACGATTACTTTTTTCCTCGTTTACCTATGGCTTTAAGGAAATACAATATGTTATTGTATGTCAGGTTAAGAATGGTATTCTTGTGCTCTAAAAATCCGGGTAGGTCGAGGGAGAGCCTATAGATTTGTGTAGGGTCGTAAATGTTTCCCGATAGGTCTGGTATTTATGACACACGTTAAAGATGTGCTGTAAATTCTCAGGGGTTGGGCAATGAGGGCGATTCGGGCCCCAGTTCCTGTTGTTCGGTAAGTATTTTCCGAAACTGCTGGCTAATAGGGTTTTTCCAGTTCTAATTCTATTGATGGTTTTTTGATCGTATTTATTATCCAGCTTGGGCGCTTGTGCACTCCTGCACACTGTGTTTTTTAATAGAGTACAGGGTGCGTCTTCTAGGGCTGTTGTCCCATTCGTGTTGCCATTTCCTATAATTTTTCTGCTAATGATACTATATATTTCTTTGGTGCTGTAGTTCAGCTCCATATGTTCAGTTTCTTTGAGTTTGAGATTTGCTGCTAGATCCGCTTTGTCATTTCCAGGGATGTCGATGTGAGATGGTACCCACATAAATTCTATAATTTGGTTGGCGTTTTCCATGTTCTTTAGGAGGAGATTGGTCTCTTTCATGAAACTGTCTCGGCTGTCAATGTCCGGTTTCCTGTGATCTTAAAACGCTTAGTGAATCACTAACAACTATAGATTTGCTGACAATGTTTGATTGAACCCATCTGAGTGCTTCTGTTATGGCCCAGAATTCTGCTGTGTATATAGAGCAGTTGTCTGGGAGTCTGTCTCCCAGTTCTATGTTCTTTTCTGGTATAACTACAGCGGCCGTTGTTCTGTAGGTATTATTGGTTTTAGATCCGTCAGTACAGATTTTGATGTAGTCCTTGTAGGACACATTAATAACTGTCAGTATTCTTGCTCTTATTTCTAGCAGATGGTCGTGCTTGGATCCAAATCTTATCGTTTGCAAGTTGATTATGGGCGTTTTGCATGTCCATGGAGCTGGATCCTGAAATTTAATTTGATCCGCTTGTAGGTGTTTTATGTCTAGAGACTTACTTAATTCGTGGATCTTTTTTCCACTTGGTGGATTCGGTACTAACCCGCTGATGAATGCGGTGTTGCATCTTCTGATAATTGATTTGGTGGGGTGCGAATCTTCAAGTATTGAGATTCTTGCCCCATATCGAACTATTAGCTCTTCTCTCCATAGTGGTAGCGGTGGTTCTCCTACGAGTATCTGAAGTTCTTCTTTAGGGGTATTTTTTTGTGCGTTCCTGTTCATATGCGTACTACCTTGGATTGAATAGTATCCAGTTGTTCAGTAGACTAGGCTTAGAGGACGCATAGACCTGATACCCATAATCCAATTTAGACCTAATTAATGATCTATATGACCTAATTAATGATCTGTAATGTGTCAAGAGCGTATCTTGATCGGCTCCCCAGCTAAATCCATTAATATTTTGGAGAAGGTTTAAGTCTTGGTTGCATGCTCGAACAAGTTCCATGATATGTTAGTTCCAAGTGAATGTTCGTCGAAATACATGCCTAAGAATTTCGCTATCTTTTCAAATTTTATTAGTACGCCTTGAATATAAAGGGTCGGGTAATCTCTAGTGGTATTTGATTTGCGGGAAAACGTTACTCCTACTGTTTCTCCTTTAGACATTTTAAATTCCCATTTGTCGGCCCAGCGGCAGATTTGATTTAGGCTCTTTTGAATTTCCGTGATTATTTGGTTACTGGATGTGTTTCTAGCCTTCTAGATGCCGCTGTCATCTGCAAACTGAGATAGATCTAGTTTGGTTACGTCGATAGAGCGCTCGGGATCATTGACCATTATGTTAAATAGGGTGTGACTTAAGACATTTCATTGCGGGGTGCCGTTCTCTACTACATGGGTGTCCGAGTATTGGTCACCTATTCTTGTCGTGATTTGGCGTCCGTTTAGGATATTACGTATCCACCGATGCATGCGGCATTTGATACCGTAATGGTTCAGTTTCGCAATTAGGCAATTGGTCCACACTAGATCAAAGGCTTTTTCCAGGTCAAGACAAATTGCTATGATGTTACGATCGCGTTTTCTCTTAACGTTAAATGCTAATTTGATGAATGATTCTAGCCTAAATAATTGATCTAGGGTGGATCTTTTATTGCGAATACTTTGATTTTTAGAAATCAGGTTATTGCTCTCTAGATGACGCCTGAGCCTGTTATTAATCATCGTTTCCATCACTTTGCATATGTTGTCTGTGAGGAATATTGGCTTTGTATGATGTTATTTCTCTTGGATCTTTACCCTTTTTAGGAATTGGAATTAAAATAGCTTGTTTCCATTTCTGGGAGGTTGTTCCGGTTTTCCATGATGCGTTGATAAGGTCGACAATTGCGATTTCCATATTTTCCGGTATATTTTGATAAATTTCATATTCCAAATTGTCTTCTCCGGGTGAAGAGGATTTCTTTATCTTTAGCACAGTTTTCCATTCATGAATGTTTAAGCCTATGTTTAGCGGGCTATTGCTTGTTTCCAAATCATAAAAGAGGTGGGAATATTTGGTTTCCACTATTTTTCGGTGGTTTTGGAATGGGGTTAGTGGTTACTGTTACTGCTCATGTAATGCTATTAATACAGTTTAGTTAGTTATTAATGTGCTTATGCTTAAATTATTTGCATATAAAACCAAAATCTGAAGAAAAACAAATCACCAGTCATTCGTGATCCAACACCCCCTCTTTGTTAATTAGCTTGTCAAACCTAGGAATATAATTACATTGCATACAGTGGGACGTGTTGTAGATCCATTTCGTTAGAATGGGGGATCCTCTCTCTCTCTCTCAGACACACATACACAGACACATACACACTTAATAAATTCTCTCAGCATATGATTAAAATACATTAATGACAATATATTACTATATTATTAACTATACAACAAAAAGTAGGTTATTTTCTTTTTATTGATTTAATGTTACATTAATGCAAAGAAATAAAAGTCTATGATATATTAATGTTTATGTATCCAGTAATTACATTGAGATCCATATAATCAATGAGTAGATTAATCTTCCTATCTATTGTATCCATGAATGTCTACAAGTTCTGTAAAGTCTATTACATGACTTAAACTTTAGAAACTATATTTGTTGGAAATAAAACAGCATGCTCTACACTGATGAAAGTTGTCAAAGTAATTAATTAGCAATGAAATCTGATCGAAGCAGGCACATATAAAAACAAAAGAACTTCACTTGTCTTCTGTTTCTGTCTGTCTGTCTGTCTCGAGAACATTTTAGCAACAATGGGCAAGAACCATTCAGCGTAATCAAATTAATTTTTGCTAACATTTTTTGAAAACTTACATAGATGACCTTATTAGATTTTTAAGGCATAACGGACTTAGTTTGCTTGAATGTAAACCTTGTCAGAACAATTAAACAAGAACCACTTGAAGTCGACAAAGGAAAGAAAATGTCGCTTTTTCGCATTATTATCTAAAGAAAGCCGAGACATTAAATAAATAAATAAATAAATAAATAAATAAATAAATAACTGAATAAATAAATAAATAAGTAAATAAATACATATGTGAAAGTATCACAGATACTTATCAAGATAATCATTTAAATTTTCTGTGTTTAACAGCATTTCAACACCTAACAGACTCCATATTCTTACCGTTGATGGAATATTAGTGTGTTCACTTAGATGTCATACGGGATGCATTGTTCTTTTTTTCTTATTTTGTGTGGGTTTTTTTTTTGGTGGGGGGAGGGGATTGGTAACATTACTTTTGTAAACAAGCGCACTTGCAAAAAAATGTATATAAAGATCAAATGCCATAGTAAGGCTGTATAAAATAAAGAGTTCTGAGCTCCTGTTTCCAGATGTCTGAATGTCTTCTTTGAAAAAATTTACAATTTAATGATAAAAAGAGACCTTATTTAGACTTGTACAAAAACATTCCATTCTGTTCAGTAAATAAGGCAAGCAAATTGACAATTATGTAGGAAAAGGGATTAGCAAAATTCTACTGCAAACATCTAACACCCTCGAAATCTGACGATGACGATCATCGTTTAAAGTATTGACTGGTTTTTTTTCCGTTTGATTTCTTAAATGACAACGTGGCCCTTGGTGAGAGAGTGGTGTGATCACTGCTATAGCACCTCTGTCCGCTTGGGTTCGAGTCTCTGGCTCGGCATATGTGTGTGCGTGAGAAACCTTGCCAGTAGGTTCCCGTGGGTAGGTGGTTCATACCGGGTTCTCCCGCATTTTTCCTCCATCAGTTATTCTGACTGCAAGAAATTTGCATTGATGGGAAGTATAACTGAAGTACTCAAAGTTACTGCCAAGAATATCATTTAGACGGGAGTACATGTTATTTCACGCATCTAGGTATTACATTCTCAGTAGAGTAAGATGATATGGTCAAGATCAGTTATGAAAGTAAAATTATAAAAGTTAAATCTTTACTTTTAGTGGTCAAAGAGATCACTTACCGCACTTGGAAAAAGTGCAGTTGTGAAAAGCTTGGCCCAGTCTAAGGTTACTCACCTAATTCTAAGTTTACCAAACCCACCTGAAGCCATGCTTCAAGCGTTAGATGTAATTTTCCTAAGTTTGAATTGGAAAAAAGATAAAAATTGGAAAAGATAAAATAAACAGGAAAGAGTATTGTGAAGGAGGTTTGAAAATGTTAGATAAAAACGTGTTTGTACATTCGTTGAAAATTACTTGGATGAGAAGACTTGCCACCTCTAAACCGAAATGGAAAGAAATTTTAAGAACTCCTATGCCAAATGTAGACATGTTTCTCGCTTTTGGTATAGATTTAATACAAAGGTAAGAAATGCTTTGAATGCATTCTGGACTGATGCATTTGCAGCATATATTGAATTACCTGATTAATTTACTGTAGAGAACAAGGATGGTTTTTCTTAAAACTCCAATTTTGTATTTCAAGAGAAAAGTCTCTTGAATAATTTGAAGAAATAAATTCCAGCTCAGAGGAACATAACAAGAATACAAATTGATCTGCTAGATGAATAATCATTTCAGTAACAAGATTATATAGTCCTCCACTTGACCTCTGGTCGCAATTAGCATTTTCTAAAAAACAAACACCCCCAACCCCCTCCATTATCTAAAGGAAAAGAAACTTCTAGAAACATCTGAATGTTTACACAATAAAACCTTAGTTATAATTAGAAACCTGTTACTAAAATTACGACACAAAATGTATAGTAAAGGACAGGTAGACCTGTCAATTCAAAGACATTTCCAAAGTTCTAGATTCAGACTGAGATAAACATATTTACCAGAAAACCAAAGTCAATTTTTCAGATCAAGTAGAAAAGTAGAATTAGAAAGTATGCCCCCAACCCACCATTGGTTAGATCGCCGTCTGCATCGCTTTATAAATATGTACTATGTATTTTATACTAAATGTGAGTATAAAACCTTGGTCTTCGTAATTGTCACGCTGTTGTCATAAGCATTAATGAATTCGTCAAGGAATTTATCTAACGACATCAACAGTGCTACAAGCCCTGGGACATCAACATTAAGTGGAATTAGAGTTAAGGAAGTTTGAACTTCAGAAAGAAGAGAAACAAATGCATTTGCAATTTAAGAAAGAGGAGAGAGAGACAGAAAAAAGAAAGAAAAACAAATACAGTTACAATCTGAGAGAGAGAGAGAGAGAGAGAGAGAGAGAGAGAGAGAGAGAGAGAGATATAAACACTTACAATTTTAGAAAGAGGAGAGAGAGATAGACAGGAAAGAGAGAAAGATAAACAGTTACAATTTGAGAAGGAGGAGAGAAACAAATGCAGTTGCAATCTGAGAAGGAGGAGAGAGAAAGATGCAAATGCAAAGAGAGAAGGATGAAAGGGAATTTTAAATCAGGTTAAAAGCAATAAAGCTGGCAAATGAAAGGCATATTCTCAGTCACATAAAAATTCAAGTTTTGATATTACAAATAAATTTAGGCTAGTACCGTCTTTTAGAGAAAAAGAAGTAGACAAATATTTTTCTTTAATTTGAAAAGGTTGCTGAAAATTTGAAATGGCCAAGGGAGCATTGGACTCAATTATGACAGTGTGTACTTTTTGGCAAAGCCCGAAATATCTATGCATCCCTGTCAGTACAGCAAAGTGCTGACTATGATCTGCTTAAGGAATGCATCTTAAAGGGTATGTGTTAATTCCAGAGGCTTAACGGCAAAAATTCAGAAACTATAAAAAAGAAGCTGGACAGACCTATGTCGAATTTGCAAGAGAAAAAGAGTTGTTATTTGATAGATGGTGCTTAGCCAAGAAAGTTGATCAAGATTATGAAAGTCTCAAACAACTTGTATTACTTGAAGAGTTCAAGAACTGTGTCCATACTCACAATACGACTTACCTTGACGAGCATAAGATCGAAACCTTGGAAAATGCTGCTCTTGTTGCTAACGAGTATTTCTTAACTCATAAAATTGCTTTTGTAGGCAAGTCTTTCACTCAGCAGTCTGCAGGTAGAAAAGTATTTGAGCCTAATACGCTTTCTAAAACTCAATCTGGCACAACTTTTAAAATTCAAGCTTCTGATAAGCTTGATCCAAAATTCTTGTCTCTTCCTACGTGTATCTACTGCAAGGAGAAAGGACAAGTTATTTCTGATTGCTTCAAATTGAAATATAAGCATCAGAATCAAGACAGACCTATCCCAAATACTCTTATTTCCAAGAGGTCAAAGTCACAGTCATGTATTGAAAGAAATACATTTGTTGGGTCTAATAAACCCCAATCTGATTTTATTATGGAGAATTATGAAACATTCATGTCGAAGGGTTCTATATCACTCTTGGGTGATTTGGCCAATCCTATCCCTATTAAAATTTTAAGGGACACAGAAGCTTCTCAGAGTCTTTTATTATCAGGTACGTTGTCTTTTTCTGAGAAATCTTCTTCTAGTGAGAGTGTTCTTATTCAGGAAGTAAAGTGCGGCTTTGTTATTGTTCCTCTCCATTGTGTAAATTTGACAACAGACTTAGTTTCAGGAACTGTAATAGTCAGAATAGTGCCTTCTTTACCCGCTGAGGGCATTCATTTGTTACTAGGCAACGACCTAGCTGGAGACAAGGTTGTGGTTAATCCACTTGTAACTGACAAGCCTTGTTTGGATCAGAAAGATGATCCTATTGAAAAAGAATTTCCTGATTTATACCCAGCTTGTGCAGTTACTAGAGCTATGGCAAAGAAAGCTCTTGAGAATGATTTTGATAAGGAAAGTCTTCCTTTAGCTAACACATGTATTGTTCAGGCTTTTGATGAGGTCACTTTCACTCCTTGTTTGGGTCAATCAAAAGATATTGATCACAGTGATCCTCTTTTAGCTACTCATTCACTTTTCTCTAATCAGTGTGATAAACGACAATCACTTGTCGTCGAAAAGAAAAAAGATCCTGAGATCTCCTGTTTTTTTCAGAGGGCCATTAGTGAAACTGAAGCCACTGACGTACCTGTCTGTTATTTCATAAAAAATGGAATTCTTATGAGAAAATGGAGACCTCCCGAGGAACCTGCTGGTGACGAGTGGTCAATGAACTATCAAATTGTAGTTCCAAAATCTTACAGACAGGAAATACTTAATCTGGCCCATGAAACTCTTTTGGCTTGTCATTGGGGGATTAATAAGACTTATCACAAGATCTTGACTCACTTTAATTGGCCAAAAGCAAAAGTGATGTTTGTAAATACTGTAGATCTTGTCATAATTGTCAAATGGTAGGAAAACCCAAACAGAAGATACCTAAGGTTCATCTGCAATCTATTCCTGCATTTGACGAACTATTTAGCAGAATAATTTTAGATTGTGTTGGTCCCTTACCTAAGACCAAGTCAGGGAACCAATGTTTGTTGACCATTATGTGTACGTCAACAAGATTCCCAGAGGCAATTCCTTTGAGGAATAATAAAACTAAAACAACAGTAAAAGTTTTGATCAAGTGCTTTTTTTTTACTCAGTTCGGCCTTCGCAAATCTGTCCAAATGGATGAAGGGTCAAATTTTCCAGCAAGTTATGCACGAATTAGGAATTCAACAATTTAAATCTTCTGCCTATCACCCTGAAAGCCAAGGGGCTTTAGAAAGATTTCATCAGACTTTGAAATATATGATTCGATCATATTGTTTTGATACGGATGAAGATTGGGATGAAGGCGTTCATTTACGTTTGTTTGCTCTTAGGGAGTCAGTTCAAGAATCTTTAGGATTCAGTCCCTTTGAACTAGTTTTCGAATATTCTGTGCGTGGACCATTGAAGTTGTTGAAAGAGAAACTTCTTTCTAATGAAGATACTGAACTTAATCTTGTCGATCATATTTCCGATTTTAAGTATAAGTTGTCAAAGGCTTGTGAGGTTGCAATAGCAAATCTGCACTCTACTCAGTCAAAAATGAAATCAAGACACGATAAAAACTCAAGTGTAAGGTGTTTTCAGCCTGGTGATAGAGTTATGGCTCTCTTGCCCAGTCCATAAAATCCTCTTCAGTCCAAGCATTATGGTCCATACACGGTTGAAAGAAAGTAAATGATTTAAAATACATCATAAATACTCATGGGAGGAAAAAAGAAAAACAACTTTGCCACATAAACATGTTAAAGGAGTATAATGAGAGAGATGGCCAGGTAAATCATGCAAATAATTAAGTTGTACCTGTCCCACTCACTGAGGATTTAAGTGAATGAGTTCGATCGGACTCTATTGATTTTGGAGTGACAAATCTTCGGAATTCGGAAATTTTGTTCCAATTTTTGTAATATTGCTGAACCCCTGACAAATTTATTGACCAAGAAAAACAAGTTTCTTTGGACTGAAAAATGTCAGAAGGCTTTTGACAAGTTAAAGGCTATACTTAAAAGTGCACCAGTTTTAACAGCTCCAAATTTCAGTCAATCATTTAAACTCTCTCTTGATGCAAGTGATGTTGGGATTGGAGCAGTATTGATTCAAGAAGATAGCAATGGTGTTGATCATCCCGTGTGCTATTTTCCTAAGAAATTAAATAAGCACCAAAGGAATTACTCAGCAATTGAGAAGGAATGTTTGGCTTTGATGTTGGCATTACAGCATTTTGAAGTTTACATTAGTTCAGCTCCTTCTCCGATTGTTGATTTTAGTGATCACAAATCCCTTACTTTCATCGATGAGATGAAAAACACGAATCAAAGATTATTAAGGTGGAGTTTGTTGTTACAGGAATATGATATTTAAAACAGGCACATCAATGGAAAAGACAATGTAATAGCAGTTGCACTTTTCTGGGTATAGAAATATTAGTTCATGTACACTTGATATAATTCATAAGAGTTCTTCCTATGTAATATTTTTTTACCTCATGTATAATTAACATATTCTAAATAGAAAGATTTATTTTATAAATCTTTCGTTTTCTTTATAGGGAAAGTGTTACGTATATGCAATTTAATTATTTGGTTGTTAGTTTTAATTTTTTTTTTGTTGATTTTATTCTATTAGGTGATATTGTAATGATTAACTTTATTCACTGGATTTGACATTTTTCCAGAAAATTCAGTTCAGTTCTTTTTGACTCTAAGCAAGCAGTAGCTTGTTTACATTGTATCAATCGGTGACCTAGATTCACTTTCTGGTAAACAACATTCCTTTTAATTCATTCTTAGTGAAGAAATCACTGATTTAGTCAAGGTCATATCTGGTCTACGTGTGAAATAACATGTGTTAATTAGGATTTTCCAGAGGATTGACCCTCATTCGGGGCTTTGTTTTGAGTATCAGTTGGGCTTATTAACACATGTTATTATAGTTTTAGGCTGTCGTAAAGTATCCCATGGAGTTGAAAGGTATTTTCATTGTTGTTGCCAGTTTGATTAGAATTTTTCTATTTTTCGGAATTAATAATTTATTCTCCCTGGAAACCACTTGTGCTCATTCGAATTCTTTGATAAAGACATTTATTGGAAATTATTCGCAATTCTAAAGCCGGATTATAATTCTTGGTGATTCAACAAGGAACTGTTGACACGTCAACACAAAAGAGATTATAGAAGACGTCATCGCCTTCCATCTTGGAACTTCATCGAGATTCGAGCTGTGATTCACTTAGGACTTATTATTGTCAGGACTTATATTCATTAATTCTAGGATTAATTTTTGGATTAGATTCATAAACCGTAAGTCCTTTTTTATATTTTCACCTTGTTTGTCTAGGGAAATGAATTGTCGTTTGTTAAATTTTACAAAGCTTGTTGGCTTCACTCTTTTCTTTGTTACTTTTGTAGGAGCCTAGACACGTAACAATATATCTTTTGCTATAAAATTTGTTGTAATTACATACATGCATACATACATACATAGATACGTACATACATACATACATACATACATACATACATACATACATACATACATACATACATGCACAGATACATGCATACATATAAATTCTTTAACCTCTTTCTCCCTTCATTTTTTTGGTAATAATAAATTAATTATTGCTAATATATGTTATGGTATATAATTTGTTCCCCGTTGAACAACACATTTTAGATGGATTAATAAAAATAAAATAATCAAAAACGCCACATGAATATATTCTAATAGCTCCATAATAAAATTGAAACAAAAGTAGTAGAAAGGAATGAGGTTTCTATCTCGGAGACCCCATTCCACCTCCAAAACGGTTCTAGACATTTTCTTCTCCAGCCTTTTTTAGCTCAAAATAAGGTGACAAAATATGTAGTTTTTTTTACAGCACAAAATAAGGTGACGAAATATATTTTTCGGGGGAAGGGGGTATCTGAGATAGAAACAATTCGTTTTCTTTTACTACTAACATAACCACATTTTGTGATAATCTTATTTATACCTGCTGACTGATTGGTAGGATATCCGTTAACATACTGTCAATAATACGGAACTCGCGTATTGATTCGTCCATATCATATTGTACACCTCGCAAATAAGATCGTATCTGATCAAATAATTTTTTGTAAGTGATACTTGCTATTTTACAGGCATTTGTTTTAGTCTCAAGTCGGGGCTCAATACCAACACCAGATATTATTAACAAAAACGGATTTAATGATGCTGCACTTGAGATTGTGCCAGAGCTGGTTATTAGCAGTTGTAAATATAATATTACTCGAAGTATTCTACTGTAATACTTACAACATTGTTTTACACACCAAAGGTTTTCATGATAAAATTTATAGTATTGCATTGGTGCTCCAACATCTTGTTTTGGAATTTCTTCTGAAATATGATTGAAATCGACAATCTGTTTTTTCATCATACAATATTTGTTTAGAATTTGTACACAACTGTAAAAATGTTAGTACCAACAATTGAATCAAGCAATTCACGAAACTTATTATTGTCAGCTATAAAGTCTCTGTACTTTTCATAAACAACTGACGAAGTATCATTGTATCGTTTGTCTGTTAGTACCTCATTTTTATTTAACCAAGTATATAAATAAAAAATGTCTTCTAATTCACCTTCTTACAACTCTGTTTTATTTACCAAATTACTGCAGTCTCTTTCTGTTTCATCAAGAAACCCTAATACCAAGCTTGTTTGATCTAACGTGAAATTTTTGAGAAAAAGATTTTGTCTGATAATTGCATATGCGACTACGAAATTTATTAGCATTAATATTTTAAGCTTGTGTAGTTCAATTGTGAGACCAATAGCAGAAGCTACTTTTAACATTATTTTTTTATATGGTTTTGTGAGTATTTTCTCAATTTCATCGTAATAATTTCGTAATGACAATTGTCTTGAGCGCTGGATTGATGGAAATGGAATATCCTCTTCTTCACTTATGTCGTAATAAGAATTAATCTCTTCTTACAACTTTGTGTTACTTCTTCAAAAAACTTTTCTCGCTCATCATCATTAAGATTACTAATTTCATCGTCAAAATGTTTGATTATCTATAGAGATCTGTCAACAATAATCGGATCAAATTCTAGTTATTTTACGTATCATTGGTAAAATTGTGTTTGAGTACACTTTAATAATTAACTCCGTATCCACCGTTATATTAACGATTTTAATTAGGGTTTCTTTGTCGTGGTAGTACATGTCGAGATACTTAAAAATTTCTCGTTTTAAAAAAACAATTGTATAACTTCTTGTTTCTTCTTATTCCTATTATCCTAGATCCCGGTAGTTTGTTGAGACGATTATGGTTATCGTTTATTTGTTTTTCATCCTGTGCTATTCGTGCTTTTTAATAAGCCTGATTGCATTATCAAATTTATATTTTTGAAGTCAAGCTCAAGCAATATTATTTTCAACAGGATTTCAACTTGTTTTTGTTCTTCTAGACAATCATCAGGATGACTTTATCAGCTTATAATATCAAAATTTTCTATTGCTTTTTTTCAGTTGTGGTCCTCGCATATGCATAACACGAACAAACGTTTTTTCTTCTTCTGACAATGGAAAGTTTATCATTGGAATTGTAAAATTTTTCGTAGTATTTATCACGCGTGCCGATAGTGATTCATCCTAACTTCTTTTTTTGGTTTAAAAATATTATCATAAAATTCTCTTGCAACAGTTATAATTGATGGTTCTGACATTATTTTATAGCATCAGAGATTAAATTTGATTATCGAATGTGTATATTTGAAATGCTGTCAGTCCTGGAAACGGATGTTGAGCAGCGACAACATAGAATAGAAAATACAAGTACTTGTTAACAGCTTTTTCTGTCGGAATTGTAATATATTGAGTTGTTGAGAGATACGTATTTTCTGTAATATACAATGTTGTCCAGTTGATATTATCGTTTAATCCTTCCAATCGCCAATTATAAATTCTACCAACACTAGATTTTTATCGACCGCGCAAATGAAATTGCGAAATAGCAACTGTAGTGGGACATTTAACTTTAATCCAAAGTTTTCAACTTCTCCGTTGGTCGTCCATTCCTGTCTATCAGAGAAAGCGTGATGAGGATAGTTTTCAGGATAATATGTTGATGCGCTTACCTCAATCCCACCTCGGTTGTCAATTCCTTTAAAGAGTGTTGGAATATATCCAACATTGTTTTTGGTTCGTTTTATACCACCAGACAGACTGTCAACATACGCTTTATTTGTCAGATCATTAAGTTTAACTGGAACGTATGTCGTAGTTATTTTGTTGTTTCTCATGATTACGTTGCCTGACATTGGTCCACCGGATCGTTAAAATATGGGGTAAGTTCTTCTTTTAACTGAGCATAACTAATAGAATCAGCCTCATTAGCTGGTGGCGAGGTTGTCAGTAATCCAGTCATTTTTAAGCTATTGCTCATTATTAGGTTCCTTGTCATTGTGTCGCCAGCCTTATTAAGCTTGTTATCGTCAACAGGTTTTAATTGCGCATAACTTTCAGCTTGTGTGTTGTCAACATTTGCTGGTGGATACGCAGTTTCCAAGTTTATTATTTTTTTGCCAAACATGTTGAAATTTCCGATCATTGTATCACCTGCTTTATTGAGTTTAATTTAATGAGCTGTAATAAACTTGCTGCTTGTGTTGTATGAAAATTTACTGGTGGATATGAAGTTTCTAAGTTTATTATCCTTTTTTCTGACATATCAATATTACTGGTGACAACTCCGCCAGATTTATCTAGTTTGCTGTCGTCAACAGATTTTATTTGTTGATAACTAACAGTTTGTGTATTAATAACATTTATTGGCGGATAATGTGTTCCTAAGTTTATTATAATTTTCTGACATATCAATATTACCTGTGACAACTCCGCCAGATTTATCTAGTTCGCAGTTGTCGACAGATTTCAGTTGTGCATAACTAACAGCCTGCGTATTAACAACATTTACTGGTGGATATGAAGTTTCTAAGTTTATTATCCTTTTTCTGACATATCAATATTGCCGGTGACAACTATGCCAGAATTTATCTAGTTTATTATCGTCAACAGATTTCATTTGTGCATAACTAACAGCTTGTGTATTAACAACATTTATTGGCGGATAATTTGTTTTTAAACCTAGTACTCGTTGATTTGACATAGGTTTCCTAACATTGTATCGCCAGTGATTTTTTAAGCAGCCTGATAAATCAACTTTGCCGCTTGTTATTGTACTTATAACCGACGAATCTTTTAGTGCTGTTTCAAATTTTGTATAATAAATCATTATTTGTTTATTATCTGACAATATGTATCAACTTCATTTATAATATGTCGATATTAAATTTTGACACAGAACGGCTGGTGCAACATAAACAACAACGAACTTCCAAATTGTCATTATCTTACTGTTGGGAGAACTGGATCGGGGAAAACAAACTTGCTGATCAATTTACTGCTGGGCGATAATTTTAACTATGACAGAGTTTACATTTACACAATTAATCCACAACAGGACAAGTACGAGCTACCTAACGAATATAATAACAAACTTCGTGATGATCTTGAGGCTGGAGAAGAATTTGTTATTATCAGACAACCAGAAGAGCTTATCCCAGTTCATAAACTTGACTGAGATGAACATAAGATAGTTGTGTTTGATGATATTCCTCTAAACAATGAAGAGATGAATAAAATAAGATCATATTTTTCAGTGTCGCGTAATAAAAAATGTAACTGTTTTTCTCGCTCAAGGATTTTTATAACGTTGACAGGTTTATTTGATGAAATTCTGGTTGTTTAATATTACTTCCAGGACTGGACAATGTTGACGTTAGAAATATTGCAAACGAGCAATGTGGCGACGTAACAAAAGATAAATTTATTGAACTGTATCATAAGGCAACAAAAGATAAATGTAATTTTTTTATGTTCGATAAACTTGCACGTGATCCAGCTAAGATGTTTCGCTGTTGTATTGAAAATTATCTGCAGTAGTTTTATCAAACAGCTATTGAAAAATATTGATAAACGAGCAAAGTGCAGAAAACATATAGAAGATTTTAAAAAACTTACTAGGCCTAATTTATGAAAAAAGTTCAAGAAGCACTGCGTGGACAAATAGTTGCCGCAGAAGAATCAGCTAAAATTTTAAAACCAGTTACTTAGGCTTTACTTGGAAAACAACCTGAAATTTTACCGCCATCAGAAGAACTTAAAAAGTTGCAAGAGAAAGGTTTACTTGGAATAGTTAAAGAACAACAAGAAGCAGCTGTTGAGAAAATTATAACAATGTCTAAGGAAGAAAAAAGAAAGTTGGCTGAGAAACTTGTAGAACATATTGATGATCCTGCTGCTAGACAAGCTGAACTAAATCGGCTAATCAGTGATGATCTTGCCTTATAACGAAGATTATCAAGATCTACATCAGTTGGGCCAATTGAACGAAAGCTGGGCGATATAGAAAAAAAAAATTAAAAGTTCAGAAGATACGTTGAAGGAAATTTGCGAAGAAGAAGAAGCTAGAAGAGAAGCTTTTAGAAAAGAGCATGGATCATATATCCAAGATAGAGAAGGATTCGAAGATGATCTAAGAAAAATAAACGATAAAATAAAAGACTACGAGTGTATATGATTTAGCAGAGACCACAAATTTGAAGATTCAAGAGTATATTATGTTCGAAGAAAAGAGTATAACGCTGATGAAAAAAATTAGAAAGTCAACGGAAATTGCGGAGAAAAGTAAAAAATATATCGGCGAGGTAATACCAGATAATAAAAATTACAGCGAGAGTATTAGATTATACCAACATGGAATTATTGTCAGTCTTTATATCGAATTATAACATATTACGCGCTTGAATAACATTAAAAATTAATATGTTAATCGATTTTTCATCAGCAAAAGTATCGCATTGTTGATAGGATTTTATCATAAATAATATGGAGGAATTACTGAACAAACTATTACGTATGACGGTGATCTGCCAGTAAATATTACTGACGTAAACACAATATTAATAAATTGGTCTATTAGTAGTATGAAAAGATGAGGTTTCTCTATCAAAAGAGTATTCTAGCTTAGAAGAGAGGTTCTCGGACCTCTAGATTTATTACTATTTAAACAAGAAAAAATATTAATATAAAATGTCTTATTATCCATCATCAATAAGAAGTGTTGGATTTGATCTAATAAACAGATTTTTTTTAAAGATTTAATTCTATTAAATCAGCTTCTAAATATACTGGTATACAACCTAAAATAATAAGCGATTGGCACAAACATAAATTCATCTTTCATTATGCCAATAACTTTTTTTTTTGCATCATCATGAAATCCACTACTTGCTGGATAATCCGATAAATCAAATAAGTGTTTATAAATATCCTGATAGACATCCTCACATTTTATATTATAAACTAACGAATCTGTCTCAGTAAATAGCAACTCCGAATCTGGCCACTGCTTTTTGGTAAAGTTTTAGTGAAACTCGTACATCAGCCACTTTGATATATCAAGTACAGCTGCACCAACATAAATTGGTTTATTTAACTTTAAATTTGTCTTTCGTCGCTGTATTGCAACAAGAGTTTCATTAAATATTTTCATACTGACAAAACCGTCATCGTTAACTAATTTATTTCTGCGACTTATATCGTTTACAATCTCAATATTGACTCGCTTTCTGTTACTTTCCATAGTCTTACCGAATATCAAATTGTTCATTAACTTGAAAAAGCTTTTCTCAAATTCGGTCTTAGCAATAACACGACGTTTGGTATTTAAATCAATATAATCTGCCATCCACCGTGATTGATTAAATTTTAAACTCGATGAACTTTTGTTAGAATTAATCCAGCATCCGCTGCTTGTTTTAAATTATTGTAATAACATCACGTAATTTCTTTTATTTAACAAATTTGGAATTAGCTTATCAACAATCGAATTTTTTGATGTTGTCATTTC
Organism: Megalonaias nervosa; assembly: GCA_016617855.1. Lineage (NCBI taxonomy): Eukaryota > Metazoa > Mollusca > Bivalvia > Unionida > Unionidae > Megalonaias > Megalonaias nervosa. The sequence goes on along the minus strand of JAECUM010030731.1, from coordinate 15,069 downwards.
CTGTTGTTCGGGTGACAATAAGCTGTAATCGATTATCATATATTCCGCACAAAACAGATAATCGTTATGAAGATCATGTAACGAAACAGGATAATCGAGATCACCTTCAACAAAATAACCGATGTCTTTTGGAAGATTTTTTTTCAGTTTCTTTAAGAAATTGATATGGAGTTATCCAATGAAATCCACTGCACGGCATTGGCTCTGACATTGCATAGTCATACAAATTATTAGCCCCCAGATTAATAATGTAATTTGATGATACATTTTTATCATAATTTTTTAAATATTTATTATTAGCTACTGCATATTTTATTTGTTATAACGCTAATTCCGCCTCCGATACATTTTTCAATAAAATTACACATATCAACATCTGTCAAGAGATCCAATTCTATCTTACTTGTTTTTAGCAGAGCATCGACGATAATACTGGTGCAGAATAATACCAACAGGGGTTTAATCCATAATTTGCATGACTAACTTTACGAAAACGTTCAAAAACATCTGCTAGTAATAATACATGTTTTCAAATATAAATCATGATAATCACCAAATGTTTTACAGATAAATTTATTCCAAATATCTTCTGCATATTTGTACTCATCATCTGTAGTATTTTCATTTTTTAACTGCGAGTAAAATTTATCTTTATCAGGAATAGAAGTTTCATCAAATCTGCTCCAGTCGTCGAGATGCTCATACGGAAACACTCCTTTTCTTGTCAGTAGATTAAATTTATCTCCAAACCTATCTCGTAGGTTATAAAACTCTCTATCAGCTTTTGCAGTATTGTCTACAAGATCTTCTAATGATACTAATGTAAATTGTAGACTGTCAATGAAACGTAATTTGCCAAGAGTGATTGACATATACTTTTCAAAATTTTTTGGGATACATTTTATTGTACTATTTAATTTTAGTTTAGATTTAATTTCTTATTGCCAAATGCATCTACAATGATATGACTATCGTAACCACGAAAGTTATGTAAAACTACAGGAATAAAATCTGGCGCAGGAAATTTTAAATTGCAATTGTTATGAGCTACCCCGCGATACTGACCGGTCAGATGACAGTGATCGCGCACTTTATCATTCCCTAACAACGTCTCGCAGATATAACAGTTAACTGCATTATCAAAATCAAGTTGTTGCTTGGATGTTATTTTCATTGGAGCTGTTTTGAATAATTTGTTGAAAATTTTATTAACTTCATTTATTAATTTTTTTAGTAACCACACGGCTGGGCTTCAGATTCGCCATTTTTACATCTGTACGACTTTACTGGAATTGAAAAATTGTCATTAGCACAACAAAGTACTTTATAAGGTGCTCCGCATAAAACATGTTGTATTTTTCTTGTACTCGATTTACTCGGGTTATTTTCTGCGCCGGCCACAGGAACAAGTAGACACTCAAAATCAGCATAAATGACAAAAGGAATATTTAGCTTATGATTATAGTTTTTAAATTTTAACACTTTTTTTTTCTCCTGACATGGTTAGTCTTTGAACGTTGACATAGTATTTGAGATGTTCTTGCAGTTTATCATCTTAGGAAAACCTTGTAGACACCTGTAACAGAAATATTTCTTATTTTTATTTTTATTATATTGTTTGCCAACTAGGTTGTTAAAGTTTTTTTTTTTATCCAACAATAATGTTCTTTATAAAATAATAAATTTATTGTCTTTTGTGTAGCAGTCGCTGAAATATATCTTGGGTAAATATTTTCTTTTTCATCTAGTCCGAAAACATTTATTGAAATATCCTTTTGTTTTTCAAACTTTAGAATATGATTCTCTGTCACTTGAGGATGTCTAGCAGACAAAATTGCCCAACGATAGCATTCGTCATCAATGTTTTTGACGTTTATACAGCATTTGTTGTTTTTAATTTTTTGAGGGAGATCAACGTAAGAACTACCGCGAAGTACGTTATATTTGATTGTGTGGAATAAAACTTTTTTTTATCATTTCAAATTTCCAACCTAATCCTGATGCAGTAAATTCCTCCAATTTTTTTTATTTATTTCTTGATGTATTTCATCAGCAACCGAGGAAATGTTTGTTCCAGCTAATATTTTTCGTGATTTAGCCGTTCGATACGGTTCGGAAATTTCGCTGTCGAAATTTGTATTTTCAAAAATTATGTCAATTATATGTTTTTGAAGTGAGTGTAACTTTGATAAAATAACGTGATACTGCACTATTAGTTTAATACTTTTATGAGTTGCAAGTTCTTGCGCTGCAACCGGTTGTTAAATATGAAATAAATTTGTGGAGTATAAATTTGCTAAAACATTTTGATTATCAAATTTGTAACTGTTATCGTAGCCAGAAAATGCTGTAGCAATTTGTTTCTGCTTTGATAAGACTTTTGTTGGCAATACCTCGCAAGTTTGACATTCGATATAGTATATTTATATTTATTTGACTTTTCTTATGTATTTTTCAATTAGATATATAAAAATGGTATATAATATAATGTCAGAGATACATTAGATTGACAGCAGAGGAAGAGGAAGAATATCACGTACACCCCAAGTACAACTTATATGCTGGAAATGCACATGGTTCGGATATTTGTATAAAATATAAAAAACCTTTTGCCATGCCAACGCCAGCTGGTTATAAGATCAGTGTCAAAGGTGATAATATAGATAGGACCGAAATGTTTAGAAAAGATTTTATTTATACTTTGTTCTGCGGAGACATTCCAGAAGGACAACGAATTTACAGAGTAAACGGCGCAGTCACTGATGATAATATTGGAAATTTAGCATTACAAACAAATTTCAACCGCATCCAGTGTTTAATTTATATGAGGTCTCTGGTAAGGGAATTATACGACACCGAAAAACAAAAAAAGTTGTTGGAAATTTGCATAACACTGGTTATTTACGTATAGTAGTTCGTGGAACTAATATAGATTTTGTTGGTTATTACAGTCAGAGATTTATTTATGATGTTGTTCATGGCGCTATTTCACATAATCTGGTAATCGTTCATATTAATAAAATTTAAACCGACAACAGGAATGAAAATTTGGATTTAGTTACAGCTAAAGAAAACACCAAAGGAGGAGCCGGTTCTGATGGTTCCTATTTTAAAGATCTAAAATCAATTATTTCAATAAATCTTGAAAGTGGGGAAAAATAAATTTTAAATAAATTTATTCTGCCGCAAAATATCTTAAAATTCATCCGCAATCAGTGAAATATGTTGCAGATAGTGTGAAAAAATCAGCAACTTCAACGTCGACATTTGACAGGTCTATTTTCAAATACAATGATTAATGATATTTCTTAATTCAGTGTTAGTAAGGCAACTGTGTGCGAACATTAAAATATCATCTTTATCAAACCTTAGTGTTATCAATGCGCTATCATTAAGTTTATTTTTTCTGCTGCTGTTAGGAGAATTTTATCAGATTCGCTTTGCATTACAATAACGTTAACAGAATAAGCTCTATATCCTGACAAACATTTCGAACTGCTTCAACTAGTTCTTTGGAATTTAATATATTAACTTTCTGATGATATTTTACATCAGATTTTGTTTCTGTTGTCATTTTATTATTATAAATTAGATAAAAATATATTATAATATGGACTTAACGAAAAGACTTGCTGATATATGTTCTGACGAAAAATTCGCCAACAATTAAAACGTTGATGACAAGTTTATACCAAAATATAACGTAATCTCAGATAAATCTGCTGGCTATAACGAAAACTGTATTTTATTTAATAAGAACGACGATAGGTGAAGTAGTTGACGTTGCTGACAAAAGAATTACAGCAGACCGACAACTGGACGATATAATGTTAAATATCATATCACTAAAAAAATAATAAAATTTAATTTTACTGATGCCGAACAACAAACATTTTGGCAACTGATAAAACCTTTTCTTAACATAAAAATAACTGGCCAGCAAAGAAATATAAAATATGATTTTATTTTTGTTAAAATATTCAATTTGATGCCAGTTGATAATGCAAGAAAATTACATTTTATTTCTTTGTGTAGCTTGTCAGATGTAAATCTGTACTTATGAAGTACGAACAGATGTATAAGAACATTATTTTACAGACTTAGTTGGTACCCAGCTATTAAATTTATCGCTATATCTGCGCCATTTAACTACACTGTTGTTGCCGCTTTTCCTAATAACTTTTTCAATAACGAATATATCTTGTTCTATTTTCTGAAGTTCTTGTTCATGAAAACTGCCAGTTATAGGTTCACCTAATAAATCTTTTAGCGCATAGGTAACTGGTATTGTTAAAAGTACTTTATCAACAACAAATACTTCTTCACTCCAGATTTGAGTAAATCCTTTTACAAATGTTTTTTTCGTCAGAGAAATTCTAACTTATCACCAACTTTAAATTTGTGTCGGCGACACATGTTTTCGTTTGCTAATATCGGATTTTTAATTGCATCGTTTGGTGACATTTTTATTGATCTGTGCTTCGTGTTATTATATTTATCAGCAATTTGATGTAGATTATCAATATATTTATTTGTATTTTTAGCTGTCAAATATTTGTTGATTTTTTCGTTCAGCTTTCGCTTAAATCGCTCGACGACAACGCTCTTACCTTCATTTCCTGTTATATATTTTTTTATGCCATTTTGTTTCAAAAACTGCTCAAATTTTATATTAAAAAACTGCTCCGTGATCGATCCAGATTCTGTTTGGTTTTCTTTCTGTACTTGTTATTTTTTTTTAACGCATCAGTTATCGACGTTCCTGTCTTACCTGAAACAGGTACACTAAACGCATATTTGCTGAAAACATCTGCAACATTAAAAAGATATTTCTTTGGAGCTCCATCAGCGCCAAGGTTAAACTGAGCAAGATTTGACACATCAACTAAATATATCGCCCGGATATCATCGACGGTATTTGCAACAACTTTACGTCGCGGAAACCTTTTTTTTTAAGGTTGTGTATCTCTGATGCAGGATCATCTTACAATTCTTTTTTTACCGAGACCAAGTTTATATTTTGCTCCAATAAAACCCTGCACCAGCTTTCGGTCAACACGCTCTCGCATATTTACAGGTTTCATATCACGAAGTTCGTCTAGCATTACTTTATCACAGCTGTTCTTATTTTGATCGTTATCACGATAACAGATATCATGACGCATTGCTATTGCATCAACTTGATTGTAAGGCTCTTGTCCTGGTATTGGATTATCGTTTTCATCTAGTTGTTTATCTAGCGGATTGTATGGTCCAGTATATATTTGTGGCCTGGTAATGTCCAGCCCCTTTTTGGTTTCGGGAATTTACCAATTAATTTATGTATATTTATACCTGTTCCAATTATTTCTCTGTTGTTGCATTTCTGACAGTATATAACAATTTTATTTTGCTCAAGACACAGATCTCTATCACAATCGCACTCGCATGTCATTATATATTTTATAACTGACAATTTTTTTTCAGATTTATAATATTTTTTCAGATTTATAATAATATTTTTTCAGATTTATAAATATTTTTCAGTCGTCTACTAAAATAACCTTGTCAGGGCATCCACCTCCTGTCGTTGGAGATTTCTTTAAAAACATACTTTTTCTTTTTCCACAGATTACACAAATACCTTTCAGCATTATTTTATAATGTTTTATTTTTTCTGTTGAGTCATCGATATTTTCTGTTTGAGTTTTGCACTTGCGACAGTATGTTGACATTATATCAACGAGTTTATACAAAATTAATTGCAATCTCATCATTGGCGCGAGAAGGTTCCGTGTCAAACTGTAAAATAAATTTAAAAAAATTGAATTTAAGTTGGGACATTTGTTTTACGCACATTATACAATAGTATCCACAAGCCGAAGTACCAACAGGCTGTAGTTGATAAGACGAGCAATTTATACTTTTAAATGTTTTAAAAATTTATTTTTTCATGAGATCACTCGGAGGAAGTCCGAACGAGTCAAATAATTATTATCGTAAATAGCAACCCAGTGAGTGCTGGACCCATCATCAAGGTCTTGCATATTGACTACACACGAACCACCTGCTGGCACATTATTTAATTCGCCTTTAGAATATAGTCCACGAAATCCGACAACGTCATCCAATTTTCCGAGTATATCAAAATTACTCAACGTCGTCCGGTTCCTGATAATGTCATTGCGCGTCCAATTCCTAATATATTCGGAATTACACTTCATGCTAATCCTGCTAAAAGTGGAGCGAAAGGAATAATTCCTCTTTGTTTTGTTTACTTGGTGCTCGTGGATGTTTTGTTTTCTCTTTTTTTTGGTTGTTGACGATATTTTAGCTGGCATTTTATTTTTTATTGTTACATAAAACTTCTCGTGCGGTGACGAAGTCACTGACGATAGATTTGTGTGATACCATCGTCGGATACCGTTTTTTAAGTTGCCCCTGATACTGCCCCAGACGCGTCTGCTAGCCCTAATGTTCCTAGTATTGGCAACAATTTTGGAATTGCATTAGCTATTAGAAAAAATGCTGGTCCGAGAAATCCGCCGTAAACCGCCATAGCTGTTATCTGTGCAGTGGATACTTTAAGCACAAACGGTTTTCCCCGATCGTGTTTATTGATTTGCTGTCGAGTTAACATTACTTTCACTGCAGTCGTGGAGACTGAAGCCTCTGGGAATATCATTAAAGAAACAGAATTACGTTTGGCAGTCGCTGCTGACAACTTTTTAATTTGACCTGGCGTTAGATATATTTCTCTGGTTGTGTATTCCGTTTTCATTGTTTATACTTGTTCGTCACACAAATTATACATGTACTGTCATTTTTCCCTTGGTCGTTTCGAGTGTCAGAAATCTATCGCTGACAACTAGCGCGTATACGTTGTACTGTTCGGCTGGCAGTGCGCCAAGCGTCCAAGTGACTTCAATATCAGCAGTCGATCTGATAGCTTGTTCGAATTGTTTTGAAACGTGAAAATAAAAGATAGGGTATAGTGATCGAAGTTCTTCTACTGATATTTGAGACCCACTGTCAGCGTCCTGGTACTTTTGTATCGCTTCCATAAGGTACATATACGGTCGAGATAAGTTTTTGGTGACGTCATCAGCAAAATTACATTCGATTGCACGGTCGGGATATTGTCTAGAGTTTATCCTAACAAAAATTCGTCTGACATCTGGGTTATCAAATACGGAGTTGTTTATTTCTTGATTATTACGACGCGCCTGTCGTTGAAATAGAACAAACAAATGTCGAGGTAATTGTTCGCTTGACGTAGTTGTAATACGCCATGTCTAATCAGTTGCATTAGGAATTGCTGTTTGATAAATTCTGTTTAGCTGAAAATATATCTTTTTCGTGTAAGCGGTCAATTGTGATTCGAGTTCCATAGTTTTACCCACCGACGGAACAACTCGTGGCATCCACAGCGTTAATCTTATAATAGCGAACTGACCTTCAGCCACTCCATCAGCGTGCATTATACAATGTTTTGATCCGCCCGATCTAAAATAAGCATATGCTTTAGTCCTCGAAACACTTTGTTGTAATCAAGTCCAAAGATTGTGCTTAACGGAAGCATCATTTTTATTTGGCGAGATTCTGCGGCAAATGTTTTTCGTTTGGCATATCCCTCATTATAAGTTGATCGTCGTGCATTTCCAAATGCGCTTCTTATTGCAGCTGCTACTATAGTACCACCAGCTGCATCTGCGGTTAATGCTGCAACATTATGTTGTGTAGCTGCATTAGCTCCAGCTGGTGTTAGAATAAGTCTATTTCCAGCATCAGCATCAGCTAGCTCTCCAGTTTTAAATTCGCTTGAAACAGCTCTCCCAAATCCAGTATCTTTAAACCACATCATTTTTGTGGCCACTGATCTTGAGTAATCATCGCTAAACGAGATGATATTGAGTATTGTGCTCGCTATAGGCAAGTGTATTGAAATATCTTCCACTGTTTGATTGGCCAGTTGATACTGTGCGCTCTTAAACAAACTTCAGCCGTTATTGACAAGTGCAATTTCTGCGCCAGCTGCAATATCACCACCTATCACAGTTAACAACTGACCACGCACTTCTAACACTGCTTTGTGTGGTAATAGAAACACGTCCTCATGTCTCGTGTCAAAAGTTCTGACACCAGCTTTATTTGGCTCGTTCGAGTTCTCGTCGAGGTACTCAACGTACTCGAATTCTGTTACTACGTCGAAGGTATCGGTATCATGTTCTTCGGAAAGATCGAGATAATTTTTGACTGACATTATTTTATTTTGCCATACAAAATTGCAACTAAAATGCAGCAGGCGTTATTCTTGTCTTCTTTACAAGTTTACGTAATACATCTTCTTCGTGAGGTGATAATAGTTTTTTTTTTTTTTTGTGGTAGCAATCATAGCTCGTTCTGTTTCCGCTGTTGGTGCAATATCTGATACTGCTCGTTTTATTTCCAATGCTGACGCGATCTGCGGTGCGCCTTTAATTTTATCAGCAACTCTTTGTCATAATGCGGTGCCAGCTGTGCTAGCAAAAGCTTTACCTGCATCAAGAGCAATTGTTGCTACTTTGCGCGCAATTCCTGGTATATTTTCAGCTAGTTTTGTAAATATGTTTCCAAAATATCCACATACAATTTTTCTCCTATAAACTTTTTTTGTCTCATCGCTGTTATTAAATTAGGTTTACAAAATTTACGCCGATGACGTAAGTCATTGCGCGCGTAGGTGTAAGTAATAAGTGACAATTTCGTTGTTAAGGTCTATTTGTCTACCCGACTGATATGCTAGTTGCATTGTTATACTCGTTATTTGATTTTCAGGAGTAATTGGATAATATATTATTTGTCGAGGAGTATTTTGCATTAGTGACCCTGGTGGGACATCGGGTGAAAAACTATAGATCGTTTGACCCTGGCTACCTCTAGCTGAGTAAGACCCTGCTGCAATAGAACAATTAATCAATATTGTATTTACGTCAGTTATATTTACTGGCAGATCACCCTCATATGTTATAGTTTGCTCTGTGATTGATCCGTATCTTTTGCGAGCAAATCCTATCAACAACGCAATACTAGTCGCTGGCGAAAAATCGATTAACAAATTATTTTTTAATGTAATTCTAGGTCGTAGCGTATTATAGTTTGGAACCAGCTCAATATTACCCGCAACACCAAAGGTGCCGATCAGTTCTTTTATCGTTTTATTAATATCAGCCACATTATACGCTCCCTGTGGTATTTTAACTGATTCCCATGCTCCAGAATTAAAAGTAAAGTCATCGTTAAGGCCTTTTTTTTCACATTTGCCATCTAGTGCCATATTGTAGCGTAAATTAATCCGATTTCGTACTGTTTGTACGGATCTAGTATTATTGGCGGATTATAGTAGACAGAAAAATTTGGGCTGTCACTCGTTGTTTGTGATGAATCGAGTAACAATGTTGTTGACATTATATAAGATCGTTATGTAAAATTTCATACTCAGATGATGTTAGTAATTCGCTCGATCTAAGATGATCTAGTATATCAATAATTTGGTTGTCGATTTCAATGCTTTCTTTACCTGCTTCTTTAGATGAAATTAATGGCAACAGCCTGTTAAATTATATCTGCGTTTGATGTAAATACTTTAACGCCAGATCCGGTGGTTTCTTTTTCCTTTGGTAATCTTATATCTGGTTCGCTTTCATACTTACCAAACATTCTTTTGAAAGGCCATGTTTTACTATGACCTCATGCTTTATTTCGATACTGTGTTGCTGTTTTATGCAAAACATCAGCAATAATTCCCTCTCTTATAACATCAACTGCTTTTAAAAAATCTTTCATATTTGTCAATTTTTTTCATCTCCTCGTCAGCAGTAAACCCAGCTTTGATAATATTTTGTAATTTTTCTCTCAAATCATTATATTTTTCTTTTGGCCAATCTCGAATATCGCCAATGTCTTTGATATCATATTTAACAACAAAATCGTTATATTCCTGATCTTCTATTTTATCCCGTGCTTTTTTTCTGTAAAATATTGCCTTACTTTTAGCAGGCATTATTCCTATGGTAGCTTCAGTTATTCTCTTTTGTTCCTCAGCTAATTCCTTAGTTTGCTCTGAAAATCTTCTATTAACCTCTTTAACTCATCTGGATTAACCGTCAATCTCGCTATCGCATGTTGAAGCATAAGAGGATTGTTCATTAATCTATCAAATTCAGCCTGTCGTGCAACGGGATCAGCAATATTTCTTACAAGTTCCTCTACAATTTGTTTAGTTTCCTCTTTTGATTTTTCTCCTAGTAAACCGAACAAGCCTTTATCTTGTATTTTCTTTAGGTCTTCTGGAGATATTGTTGACACTTCTGGTTGCTTGCCAATTATCGTTTCTGTAACAGGTTTAAGTAAATTAGTGGCTGCTTCTTCTGCTTGAACTTGTCCTCGTCGAACTTATTCCACTTTGTTCTTAAAAGCAGCTCGAGTTGCAGCAATATTTTTAGCAATTCGATTCCTTTTATGCTCGTCCATTGTTTATTTTCTATACGCGCTATAAAATTTGTCTATAGAAATGTATCAATACAATAATGAAACATTTTGCTGAATCACGTGAGAGTTTATCAAATAAGAAAAAATTGTATTTGTCTTTGGTTGCTTGATGATATAATTCAATAAATTTATCTATTGTTACGTCACCGCATTGCTCGTTAGCAATGATTCTTACATGAACATTATCTAGTCCAGGAAATAATAAAAAACATCCCGTATTTCGCCCGATAAATCTGTCAACGTTGTATAAACATTGAGCAAGTAGACAGAATTACATTTTTTATTACGCGACAGTGAAAAGTACGATTTAATCTTGTTCATCTCTTCTTTGTTTAGCGGGATATCGTCAAACACAACTATTTTATGTTCCGACGAATAAAGTCCATTTACTGGAATTAGTTCCGCTGGTTGTTTGATCATAAATATATCATCACGAGCGTTAAGCTCATCACGAAGTTTGTCGTTATATTCGCTTAATAATTTATCCTGTTGCGGGTTAATCGTGTAAATATACACACGATCGTAGTTAAAGCTGTTGTTGAGTAAAAGATTTAATAATAGATTTGTTTACCAGACCCTGTACGACCAACGATGAGAAGTTCAATCTGGAGGTTAATTGTTATGTTTATATTGCACCAGTCTGTCTGTATCAAAATTTAATATCGACATATTATAAATTAAGTTGACATAAAATTGTCAGACAACAAATAAATAATGAGCTATTATACAAAATTTGGAACAACATTAGGAGATTCGTCAATTGCAAGTACAATAACAGACGGCAGCATTGATTTATCAAGCTACTAAAAACAAAAAATGACCATACAATGACAGGAAACCTGTCCATGTCAAATCAACGAGTACTTGGTTTAGAAACGGCGTATCCACCAATAAATGTCGCTAATACACAAGCTGTTTGTTATGCACAACTTAAATCCGTCGACAATAATAAACTATTATTAACAAGAGGAAGTTTAAGCCATAACTTAGATATGTCAGGAAAAAAATTATAAATTTGGAGACCGGATATCCACCAGCAAATTTAAATCAAACCCAAGAGGTATGTTATTTGCAGTTGAAGTATGTGGATAATAACAAACATGATAAAACCGGTGGAACGGTTACAGGTAATATTAATATGTCGGATAAAAAGTTATTGGGTTGGAAACTGTATCCGCCAGCAAATGTTGATAATACACAAGCTGTAAGCTATGCGCAACTAAAATCAGTTGACGATAATAAACTTAACAAAGCCAGCGACACAATGACATGTAACCTGATAGTTAGCAATGACTCAAAAATAACTGGATTACCAACAACCTCACCACCAGCTAATGATACTGATGCTATTAGTTATGCTCAGTTAAATGGAGCGATGAATCCGTATTTGAGGCAATCCGGTGAACATATGTCAGGTAATATAAACATGAGAAATATTAAAATAACTACGACATATGTTCCAGTGAATCATAATGATCTCACAAATAAAGCATATGTTGATAGTGTATCTAGAGGTGTAAAACGAACCAAAAACAATGTTGGGTATATTCCAACACTTTTTAAAGCAACTGATAATCGAATTGGGTTTGAGGTAAGCGCATCATCGTATTATCCTGAAAATTATCCTTATTACGCTTTCACTGATAGACAGGTATGGACGACAAATGGGGAAGTTGAAAATTTTTGGATCAAAATTAAATGCCCCACTGCAGTTGCTATTTGGCAATTTCATTTGCTAGGACGATTAAACCCTAGTGTTGGTTGAATTTATTATTGGCGGTTTGAAGGATCAAATGATGATATCAACTGGACAGCACTGCATAGTGCAGAAAATACGTATATTACAACAACACAATATTTTACAATTCCGACAGAAAAAACTGTTAACAAGTACTTGTATTTTCTATTTTACGTTCTCGCTGCTGAACATCCGTTTCCAGGACTGACAGCATTTCAAATATACACACCCGATAATCAAATTTAATCGAATGCTATAAGATAATATCAACACAAATGCCAAGACAATTGTTTACAATAATTGCGAGAGAATTTTATGATAATATTTTTGACCCTAAAATAGATGTTGGGGATAAATCACTATCAGCACGTGTAATAAATACCAGAAAAAAATTTCAGTTCGAATGATAAACTCTCTATTGTCAGAAGAAGAAATTTTTTTTTTATTCTTGTTATGTATGTGCGAGGACCACAACTGAAAGAACCAATATAAAACTTTGATGTGATAAACAGATACTGTTATCCTGATGATTGCCTAAAAGAACATAAACAAGTTGAAATCCTACTAAAAAAATATTGCTTGAGCTTGATTTTGGAAATTTAGATTTGATAATAAAATCGAACTTAATGAAAGCATGAGCTTACGGTGAAAGAGTAGATGAAAAAGAACGAGTGAACGCTAGCCATGATAATCTCAACAGACTAGCTGAATCTGGGATAATAGGAATAAAAAGAAACAGGAAGTTATATAATAGTTACTTAAAACGAGAAATTTTTAAGTATCTCGGCATGTACTACCACAATAAAGAAACCCTAATTAAAATCGTTGCCACGACACCGGATACGGAGTTAATTATAAAAGCGTATTTGAACGCAATTATACCAATGACACGTATAAAAAACCCAGAATTTGATCCGATTATTGTTGAAAGGTCTCGAAAGATAATCAAAAATTTTGACGATGAAATTAGTGATCTTAGCGATAATGAGCGAGAAAAGTGTTTTGATAAAGTCGATCAAACAATTTTGGAAGCAAAGTATGATTCGTATTACGACATAGATGAAGTAGATGATATTCCATTTCCATCGATACAGTTCTCTAGACAATTGTTATTACGAAATTATTACAATGAAATCGAGAAAATATTCACACAACTGAACTAAAAATTATTTCATGAAGTAAATCCTATAATGATAATTGTTAATAATTTTCCCATATTTGAACAAAACTCACTCCGAAAATTAATGCTAGCAAATTTCATAGTCCCATACGCAATTATCAGACAACATCTCGTCCTCAAAAAATTCTCGTTAGATCAAATACGCTTGGTATTAGGGTATATTGATGAAACTGAAAAAGATTACAGTAATATGGTGAACGAAAAAAATTTGTATGAACTTGAAGTATTAGACACGTTTGATTCATATACTTGGTTAAACAATATGATGATAACTAGTCAAATGTTTATGACAGGTACAGAACTTTTATAGCTGATCCTAAAATAATAAATTTCGTGAATTTCTTGATTCAATTGTTGGCATCAGAACTTTTGTTTTTGTATAAAAAATGCAAACAAATGAAAAATCTAATCGTCGATTTCAGTCATAATTCAGAAGATATTCCAAAACAAGATGTTGACGTACTAATGCAATATTATAAATTTTATCATAAAAACCTTTGGAATGTAAAACAATGTTATAAGTATTAAAGTAGAATACTTCGAGTAATATCATATTTGCCATTGCGAATGACCAGCTCTGGCGTAATCTCATTGGAGGATCATTAAATTTATTTTTGTTAATAATATCTGGTGTTGGTATCTCTCTTTCAACAGCTTGTAAGAAAATTGTGCCCCGACTTGAGACTAAAAAACAATGCTTGTAAAATAGCAACTATCACTTATAAAAAATTACTTGATCAGATACAATCTTATTTGCGAGGCGAAAAATATGATATGGACGATTTAATACGCATGTTCCGTATTATTGACAGTATTTTAACAGATATCCTACCAATGAGAGTCAGCATGTATGAAACAGATTATCGCAAAATGTGGTTATGTTAATTTTATTTGCACTTTGAAGGGATATTTTTATGTTATGTTGTATGTGTTTAATATAATAAATACTTTTTAAAATACAAATAAAAACATACATTAACAGCACAACCCCATGTGAACTCATAGATTGCCAAAAGACATTCTAGCAAGCTCAGGGGCATTCGAAATCAATCCCCATGTGAACTCCTAGGTTGCCAAACGACATCCTAGAAAGTTCAGAGGCATTTCGAAATAAGACAACACACAATCCCTATGTGAAGTTCTAGGTTTCCAAACGACATCCTAGAAAGTTCAGAGGATACGTCTATAAACTTAATTCTAACTTAATTCTAACTTATCTCTAGGGGAAAGCACAACACATAAACTTAATTCTAACTTATCTCTAGGGGACAGCACAACACATAAACTTATCAATAGTGGACAGCACGTACAAACGGGGCCTTCTCTACGTTCAACAGATTTTGCACACTCTCCATTATAATCAACTCCGGGGAGTGCAAAAGTGCACCCATCACGTGGTTACATGGTGGGAGGGCGTATTTGTCTGTTGAATTTCGAGCAAATGAGGTCACGGACCCCAATTAATAGAAAAAATGGCATCGTACCGCCCCCCTCGACAATATGTCAGTCATCGGAATCGAACTCAAGACTTTGAGTGTGAGAGTCAACCGCGCTACCACTGGACCACTGACTCAACTTATATATGCGTTTCAGAAATCACTATAAAGCTATCAACGTGAAATTCCTACAAATAATCAGTTTA
>JAECUM010030730.1:0-30476 GCA_016617855.1 Megalonaias nervosa | reverse complement strand
TGTCAGAAGAGGAGCGTAAGCATCTTGCAGGTGTGTACACATGGGTGAAGTCAGATAGGTATGTTGGACTGGAGCCCGTCAGTGAAACGTAGCACAGAGAACAAATTTTGTGTTTAATTCTGGATCATATGGATAGCCAGTGTAGTGTACAGAGCAGGGGAGAGGCGTGCTCTGATCGTGGTACTCTAAGGATGATTCGAGCAACTATATTTTGAACTTTTTGAAGTTTCTGAAGTAGATATTAAGACGAACCAGACAGAATTGAGTTACAATAGTCCAGTCTTGAAAGTACTAAGGAACACACAAGTGTTTTAGTGGCATCAGCTGAAAGATACTTGTGAATGGAGCTGATTCGTCTCAGCTCAAGATATGCAGCCTTGCATATGTTCATGACATGTTGGTGCAACGAGAGAGTATATAGCTTATTTATAAATTTCAAAATGCTGCCACCATCCATGTTACTACACGTCGCTAGCAGCTTTTGTCCGAAAGCAATATGGCCTCAGCCGGGGCAGTGACATCATGGTTTATTTTTAGCACAAGGCTGAATTAAATACAAGCGCCATTGTACATTAACAAAGTATGAATGACACGAGCCATCAAATACCTTTGTTTCTTACACCTTACATGTATACTATAGCTAGTAAATCTTTTTAACAGTTATACTACTGGCGGAAAAAGTGTAATAGTCCCTATGGTACTGGAACTGCAACATATTTTTTTCTTTTAATTATATATCATAAATGAACATACTTGTTCTTTAACCATTAACAGTGTTGATGTTAGCTCCAGTTTCAATCCTCCCAGAACGCATACAGTGACACATGCTTCAGTTGTGTATAACATTTGAATGGCTTACCCAGTCATCTTTGTTACATTTGTATATTTGACTGATCTTGTTCATGTTCAGCTCTCACTTCTCCCTGTTCTGTCCGAAAGTCACTTCTCCCTAAAATTCAAGTCTAGCTTGACCCCCAATAATCATTACAATGCTGTTGTACACATATGTGACGATCTGAATTCACAGTTTAGTGAACAACAATTGTCAGTTAGAATTTAATTGTGATAAGATAGTTTTGGTAAATTTTCATATCATTAAAGTTAATGACAAGCAATAAACAGAAAAATACCTCACACTGAATACTTCCACAATTCTAGAAAGGATGTCAATCATATGAACAAAATTCTTGACAAATTTCTCATTTGCTTTTTCATATTGTACGGGTTTTCCACTAATTTATATTACAGTTTATCTGCATTTCTTTGGTGTAAATTGTCTCTGTTGGAACATCAAATTTTGGGTGTCAAAATTTTTAAAAAATATTTTCTTAATTCTGATCAATTTTGAACAGTAATATACAGTTCATGATCTTGTATATACATTATGAATTCAGAGAGGGTGTGAGAGAAGGAACTGGCATTGAGTTCACATGAAATATTTATGATTGCTTTATTTTTTTAAATGACATGATATGGTACAAATCGATTGTTTGTTCTTTATGATGTCAGTATTCACAATAGATTGATATTCACAATAAATGTCATGAATTTATTTTCTTTTCTTCAAAATAATCTGAATTTTACCTTCTTTTCACCTGTACTAAACACAAAAATTTAAAGTTAAATAGGCCTACCAATGCCTCCGATATCACCCGTCATGTATATAAAGTCTGAGTCTAACCTCAAAAATACATCACACACCAAATGATGTACACAAGTTTTGTAATACATATAGTTTAAAGAATGAAAACACATTTGTATAATCTGCTTCCTAGGTATAATTGTCAGCTTTGTAACAAAATGAAATTTTTGGGTGTTTCTGAACTCAATTTATGCCATATTGTTGCCATTGTTTAAACATTTTATGTACCCACAAGCTGGGAAGAATTACTGTTCTTGCTAGAATGGGTGACCTATTAAAAGATGTAATTCAAGGGTTTTCCTTAAATATTCTCACACATAGTAGCGTTATTTTTGTAAAATGGTCTCCAAAGTATTTCAAAAGTAATCATTGATCAGCATATATGTTTACTTAGTTTTGCTGCATTTTAAAAAATGATGTCATTTATTTCCAAAAAAAATGTTGTACCAAAAGCCCAATGTCATATATGCTAAATATGGACAGTTGACTTTAAGGGATGAATACACTCGGATGTAATAATGTCTGCTTTTTACATAGGAAAGCAGAGAAAGTACTAGGGGTAATGATGTTGCCATTTTGAGAAAATATAAATATTGATTGCAAGCGCCCTCGAGCATCATCACCGGTTGCTACCATAAAGAAGACATTATGCACCATTACCCATGTATCATATAAATACCATTCTGATTTTGAATCACCACTTTTACACAGTGTTGTACTCTTGGCACATTTGAAAATTGGTGCATCTGCTTGGTCCTACAACATAAGATGTATCACATGATATTTTTGTTTTGGTGCTACGCCTTACTACCTAAATAATGGCCTTCTGTAGCATCTTCCAAAGTTGACTGACAGAAGAATGAGAGGTAAAATTTTAAGGAATATCTCATGCAATTGGCAGCCCATATTGACACTCTTCCACAAATTTAAATTTAATTGAATGTACTTACTTTCCTGTCTTTGTCCGTATGGAATCAAAATCGGACAGAAATGTGTTGCTGGTTTTGATTAGCTTGGGCACTAATCTATAGCACATGGTTGATGATCATTGATAGAAAATGGAAAGAATAAATGATAAAAGCTTGAGCAGAAGCACATCTGCATTTATTTCTAACTTACCATATTGAGATGAAAAAATGTGGACCTAAACATCCAAAACAAAGCCTAATGGAGAATGGTTACTCAGGTATGAGGAATTTGAATAATCCCAGTAGGATCATTATAATGATCACAGGTGCTTGTGTTGTGGATTTATTAATTTCTGCAAATATATAGAGAGATAAAGAAAAGAAGAAAAACCTGGTTGGAAAGAAATCCCAGCTTTTCTTTCCCATGAAAATTAAATGGTTGGTCCCTAGTTTCAGCAATAAATATTTACTTTTCCAGCAAAATATATGTTGAATTAATAGTTGTTGATTCAGACTGTATCAGGGTTTGTTACGATTTCATTCTTCACTAAAATAACCATGTCCTGTAAGGTGATTTTAGGGAGCAAGGTAATTGTAAGGGGTGCAGAAATTTTGTCCAGAAAAATCATGTTGTTCATGGACAAGTGAGTTAATAAGTTATCCATATACAATTCCCACTTGTCCATATTTTCATTGTTAAAAAAATAATAGAAGACAGGACTGTTAAATTGTTTACTTTGATTAAGTTGTACCATTAAAATGCAAGTGATATGGATCTGTGACATGTAAAATATACTGGATATTTCAACTTGTCATATTATTGGGCTTTTATGATCAGTGTCTACAAATCTTGCAAGAATGCAGTTTTGGTCTATAACTGCTTTATCAGTACTAGCATCGGAAAGGATGTATCTGAATTTAGGTATTTTATCCTTGACATTTTTAAATATGATGTCTGATGTCCTGTTGATGAAACCAATGCATGCAGTTCTGCTGATAGAATCAGTTCAAAGTTCATCTCCATTTTTGATTTGAACCACACAAAGAAATTCAGTCTGAAAAGTTTTTTTCTACTTTGCTATGGCATATGCTGTGTTGAATAACTTCTCGTAAGACTCTGTTGGCTCATAATGTATTTATTGATCACTATCTAAATTACCCACTTCTTTTTTTCTCAGATTTGCCCTTTTCATTATCAAATTTAACTGACATGTATTGTTCTTTGCACTATTTGGCATGTTAACAGTGTCATTCCTATGTGACAACCTGTCTTGTACATGATCCAGTTTTTTTTTCTGCAGTTGATAGGTATCTCGTACATTTATTACAAGAAGTGATTGTTCGATCATCATTTGCCTTGAGCCAAAGAAACCCCATGCAGGCAAGAATCTTTGAACTCGTGTTTTCTTTATTATTGCAATCACTGTCATAGTCACGTTGAGTTTTAGCCCATTTTGTTGACGTTTTATTCAACTATTCCCTATTGGCCCTAACTTTCTAAGAAAACAATCCTTCCAAATGCATTTTTGGGAAAATATGTTGTGGTAGCACATAATGGTTTCAGGGAGTCCAGTAATTAGTTCCAAATGACAAATTCTGAGTGGAAGCCCAGTCCTCCAGCGAATGAAAAGTTCTGATGTCAGCATGAATTTCATTGTGCATATGCAAATATATAATGCACCTGTAGAAAATTGTGCTGTAATCTCACACTACATTCACTCATTCACAGTATATAATGCTAGAAAAGTGAATGCTTATTGCAGAAATTAAAATCCACAACCTGCTTGTATATGATGTGTTTGAATTCCTTGAATAAAGAAGAAACCGGTAAAGATATTTGCAACCAATCATTTTTGTTCCCTTAATGACCCCAATTTTTCCATTTCTGTAATGAACTCTGTTGACTGACAGAAATGTCTTACTAAGTTTGATTAGGTTGATCACCAAACAAGAACACATGATTTATGACCATTGATAGAAAATATAAAGAAGAAAACACTGCTGCATTTATTCCAAAGTAATGTACAAGAATGAAATTTTTTTTATTCAAATGTCCCAATTTTTTTTAGAGGGGAATACGCCCTCAAGAATGATGAATTCAAATTCCAGTACAGAAGACTACTGACAGGGGAGGCTAATAATGATGACAGTCATTCAGGTCATGGATTTATTAATTTCTTCAATAAATATTCACTTTTCCAGCATTATATGATTTGAAAATCTCCAGTTGGACTGTTTACTACGATTTCCTTGTTGACTAAAATATTTAATGGACAGGGAAATTATTGAAATCCTTACTGTAGTCTAATTGTACAATGATTCAAAGGGGGCCCCGAGTGGCCGAGCGGTCTAAAGCGCTCACCGTTCTGGATCACTGCCATCTCACCTCTGTCTGCGTGGGTTTGAGTCTTGGGCTCGGCTAGCATGGTTACATGAGAAAGCCTGCCAGTAGCTTCTCGTGGGTTGGTGGTTCTTCCCGGATTTTTCCAGGGTTCTTCCTCCACCATTAACACTGGCCGCCATGTATAGCCTATCTTGTGCTGAAAAATGGCGTTAAACCCTACAACAACAACAACAGCAACAACAATGATTCAAAGTATATAATGCTGGAAATGTGGAAATTTATTGTGGAAATTATGGACTAACCATTGAATTTTCAGTGGGAGGTGGGGTTGAAATTTCTTTCCAGCCAGGATAATTTTGATGTTAGTCAGAAATGTTTACAAATAATTTTTTCTTGTGTTAAGTAGAATAAAAAGACATGTTGTATGCATTTATTTGATGTTTGAAAAATGGAAAACTTTAAATCATGTAATTGCTTTCCATTACCAATGCGATTTTTATAATAAGCATTATTTGCTAAAATTGGCTGATAAATGTGATACAGAAGTCAATGTTCACACAGTTTTCAGTTCATATTTATTGTTTGAAAATTCTTAAATAGGCAAAATAGTTTTAATGAAAAATATCAAACCACACATTTTCATGCAGATGTAATAAACATGAGGATAGAAAATAATTTTCAATATATCTGAAAAAAATAAACCACAAATCAACTTTTCAAACTGGTGCATATACATGTATGCAGGGTTTTTATTAACTCCTTTGTGTCTGTTAGTTACTGGTTGAAAAATTATTTACTGGTGATAAACCGCTCCGGTGGCCTAGTGGTAGAGCGTCCGCCTCGGATGCGGGAGGTTGCGGGTTCGAACCCCGGCCAAGTCATACCAAAGACTTTCAAAAATGGTACTAAGAGCTGCCTCGCTTGGTGCTTAGCATTAAGAGGTTAGTGTTAGGACTGGTTGGCCTGGTGTCAGGATAATGTGACTGGGTGGGACATCATGCTACATGTCTGTGGCATGATGCTCCAGTGCTAAACATCACTATATACTGTCACACTGCAGACATTGTAACGATATGACTGAAAAATTGTTAAAGCTACGTTAAAAATCTAAATCACACACACACACATTTACTGGTGATACAGAACTGGTAAATATAAAATTTTATTAATTCAGTCATATGTTTTCACTAGGTCAGTTTCTGTTAATATTGTCAGGGCCGGAAAAGAGTGGTGGTCTGAGGTTCACAGTCTGTAGTTTACCCAATAAGACCCAAGAGATAAACTTGTCAAATGTCTATCAGACCTCTCACGTTTCCAAAAATTTGAAATTAAAAGAATTGCTCTGTAATCTCAGAATTATTCCTTGAGCAGAGCTTAAAATGTCAAGAAATATATATGTGTAAAATTACATACAGTTAATATTACTTAAGCCTATTAACACTTCTGGGGTGTACATGATGGTCATACTGCAACAGTGTGTATCGAAAAATGTGTGAGCCACTGCTATTTTACCTCTAAATTCAAGTAGCCTTCTACATAAGCGTCAAAGTCTCAAGACCTGAAGTCTAATCTTTTTCAAAGGGGCATACAATTGAAATTTGTTAGAGGTGACCTGTCATCAGTGAGTAGGATAGACATTGAGAGAAAATAAGCAATGGAAATTTTGATTAAATGAAGACAGAACTAGTCGAAAATACACTTGTGTATTGACAACTTACATTTATTCTGTACAATCCACAATGCATTAAGTACTGTACATGTATATGAAAAATCCATGAAATCAAGTATAGACCACATGTTAGAAAATTCACGTACAAGTCACATCCATTTAGAAAACAAACAAGACATAAAAAAGGTAGTCTTTGCTTGATCTATATCCCACTGTCAACAAACACATCACTAAACAATTAACTACAGTATTTATTGTCCTCAGCACCACGTGACTGTAGAGTTGTTGCTTACAAGCTACATCATGTACATATACTTAAATTGGCCTGGATTTTGGTCAGCCTGAGACAACTATCATCTTGCCAAGGCTACCAAGGGGATGAGGCTGTTCATAGGGAAAATGAAAACGTGAACAAAAAATTTATCAAACATCTTTGCAAGATATCCCAACTTCAGTCATCTTGATGGCCAGATATCTATAGCTTCAAAAGATTAGAAATTTAATTTGTGTTTTATGCCACCATTGGTAGCTTTCATAAGCATAAACTTTTCCTGCACAAAGGAAACTGTCATGGCACAATAAATATTTTTGATTCACTTTGGAAAATGCAACAATCATCAGATTCCATTACTTTTATTCAAGTTTGATGCTGACTTTCTTTTATATGAAAGATGCTTTGTTTTATTGAAAATTATAGTCGGCTTGCTTTGATGAAGCGTGCATGTGTTGTTGAAGTCATTGCTAAAAGCTAATTTTGGAGGTCCAAACAAATGCCTGTTATTCAGATTACAATTAACTTCTGCACTGATATTGCAAAGCATGCCTCATAATTACATTGTCATAGTTGGAATTAAATGTTCTAACATGATTGGCCAGTAATTGGACAATAATATAGCAAAATTTTGGGTGGAGCCTGAGCTTCAATTTAAGAATTGTTTGTAATCTTGAGGCTTAGTTAATGTCCTTTATTTTCAAGACATACAGGGTATGCAATGTATAACATGGGTCTGCATCATGTTTTACAAGACTAACTTCCATGGGGAACAAAGTTTTAACTTGTTTTGGTTGAGAATACATGGTTGCACATACCTTGATGCTTTTTTCAGATAAGTGCACCCAAAAAACATTCTCTGGGTTCATGTTAAATAATGGATGTGTACCCTAACTTTGAAAATTGGTACATCTGTGCAGTTAAGCAAAACAGTCGACCACAGATCTGGCTTATGATGATATTGGTGACAGTCCTAAATAATGGATAATGTTTTCAGTTCATCAAAACTTGCTGTCTCTGCTGGAAACAGTACCATATATACTTGCATATAAGTTGAGTCCAGTTACAATTTCACTCAACTCATAAGCGAGTAGATACAGTAGAACCTTTTCCCCAGTCCATGAATTTAAGCATTAATGGAAATGTCGTCATTTTCTAAATCCAGAAAAATAATTCACAGCATCAAAGCAACTCTTTCATTGCAGGCCCATCAACTCAATAGAGAGAAAGCAAGGTTCATACTCAGTAGTTGACAGTAATGGCGAGAAGAAAGAAGTGGTAATAAAAGAGAAACTTGGAGTTAATCCAAACACAAGAACATTCAATTTTGACCATGTCTTCCCACCATATGCTAAACAGATTGATCTCTACAAGACCATAGTAACACCCATCATTGAAGAAGTTTTAATGGGATACAACTGCACTATATTTGCGTAAGTATTTTAGAAATTCACAATTCATCAGTGGCTATGTTTTATGAGACTTTTATTCCAGTAAAAAAATACAGTAGTTCCCCTCTTATAAAGCCACCCCTATTGCAACAGGAAAGTGGCCTTATAATGCGGGTGGCCTTTCTAGAGGGGGATGACAAATGCGAATAGTAAATACATGTACATACATGTATATAGACAGTCACAACTACATTTAATTCTAAAACATTTAATATTTTCATTTAAAAATCACATGCATATTGTGAAATCAATGTGAAACAAACTATTTCATCATTTTCAAAAGAATGCTATGAATAACTATTGATATACATGTAGTTTTAAAACTGTCTTTATGATAATGTTACAGATCACATCATCTGTCACCAACAGACACTTAAATACAATACCAATGTTCCTAAGAATTCTTATGCTTGAAAAATTTATCCAGTGTCATTTATCCCATGCTTTCTACAGCTTTTCTTTTGTCTTTTTTAAGAATGTCCTTTGTTTTCATAATTATGTCCACAAGTTCAACATTGTCTGTTGTGAGGCCGTAATCCCTCAATTCTGTGGAATGTAACCATGCAGTCTGCAGTGTAATGCACTGTTTGGCTGGGTTTTGATTTTCACATGTATCACTGTCACAGTCAACTTTCCTCATCCTGGCATGTTTCACTTGAATTTCTAGCACCTTCTGTCATTAATGACTCCCAGTCATCACTAATTGTGTTCTCTGTAGCTAATCCATCATCACACTGAACATAATCCTTAAGGGTTGTTCCAGGTGGTATAAGAGGAAGATAGTCATCTTCATCCCAGTTTTCCTCCTCTGCCTCTGGTACACCCAATACCTCTTGGAAAAACCCACATTTCCGAAAGCACTTTTGAATTGTCTCAGCTGTCAGGACATCCCATGCTGATGTCAGCCATTGGATTGCATCCAGCAGAGTCACCTTTTGTGTTATCTCTGATGCAGCTGTTATATCGCCCATCAGAAACAAAACATGTCTCAGCATCTTTTTCCTGTAGTTCGCTTTGACTGTCTGGATTATCCCTGCATCCAGGGGCTGAAGTTTTGAAGTTGTATTTGGAGGAAAGTATGAAACCTTGACATTTGACAAATCCAGTTTTGGGTGCAGCACAGTTGTCGAGGAAAAGCAGGATCTTTCTGTTCTGCACTTTCATCTGCTGATTAAGTTTTTTGATCCAGGACACAAATATCTGTCCTGTCATCCATGCTTTTTTGTTTGCCTCATACGTAACTCTCAAATGTGCCCGGCTGTATCCCTTAAAGCACCTTGGATTTTGCGATTTTCCTATCACCAGTGGCTTCAATTTCTCACCAGAACTACTGGCGCAGAGCTAAACTATAAATATCTCCTTTGCTTTTTTCCCACCTTTCCACAAGTCCCCTTTTTGTACCAACAACTTTGTTGGTAACAGTCTAAAAAATAAACTAGTCTCGCCACAATTAAAAATATCCTTCCTGTCATATCCCCTGCATATATCGTTCAGTTTTTTGCTCCAATCTTCAACAATTTCATTATTAACATCAGCTGATTCTCCACTAAGGACAGAACACTTAATATTGTGTTGGACTTGAAATCTGTGCAACCATCCTTTACTTGCGGTAAAGTCGTCATATCCCATTTCAACTGACAAAATTGTTACTTTTTCTTGGATCATTCGACTGGTCAGTGGAATGTTCTTAGCATGTACAGTGCAAAACCATTCAAAAACCATTTCATTCAAATCAGGATACAAACATCTCCTGGCTCTAACAATCTTCCTTTCTCCGTCCATTCCACCTTCCCATTTCTGCAGAATTGTTTCCCTATCTTTCACGATATTGTTTATCTGAGTGTTTCCGAGATCAAATTTTTCTGCCAGAATCCTCGAACTCTCCCCCTTTTTGGTCAATTGAATTACTTTCACTTTCTCTTCTAAACTGAGAATTTTTCTTTTCCTCGATGACATGTTGATCTTTGTGCAATTACTTTATTCCAATGTTGCCAACTACAAGACTGAATAAAAAAAATTTCTACGTTTAAACAAAATGCCATGTTTTTAAAGGTGGCAATCTTGTCACGTGATTCATTAGTTGCAGTCTGGTACCCTATTGATTTTACATTGTTTTACACTAAGTGACAGAAGCCAAAACGGCTTCGATATGTACGCAGAATTGACCTGAACAATAGCACCTCGCTGCCATTAGGATTTGCAATCTTGACAATTATTGTCAGTAGTAATAGCCACTAATTATGGAAGTGAACAAGCTCAACATCTTACTAAGGGAAGCCATAAAGGCTATCAAACCATTTTCCTGCAGACTTGTGTATTGTACATCAATACTGCCACTTCTCAGCTGTTACTACTATTAATAAGTGTAATCTTAATTATCAGTGGCTAAACCAGATGATAACACAGCAGTAAGGATAATCGGATTACGTGTACTTACCTTTTTGTATGGATTAAAATTTGAGTCTTTCTCGGCTTTATGGAATAAATGTGGCTTCTCGTGAGGCATAAATGATATAATATTAACCTTAGTGGTACATGTACTTTAGTCAACACTTCTTTCAGGAACAAAAACCTGACATCGGGAAATAGAAATCGGATTACTTACCACACGCTATGAATAAAATTGGTTCTGGATACATATTACAAAATAAAATGTGGCCGCTTGTGAGGGGTAAATTTTGTATTTTTGCACAAATATGCTGGTCGCGTTAGCCGGGTGGCCTTTCGTGAGGGGTAATTTTGAACACAAATTTGTCGGTGCCTTCGGATTCTGGCCGTAAGGAGCAGGGGGCCGTTCAAGAGGGGGACTACTGTAGAATAAAACTGGTAGAACATGGAGCTGTATGAACATTCAGATGCAAAAGTTCTTAGAATTGGAGGAATGATTTACTTTTTCTTGTATTCATATGAACTACTTGTACTTTGAAAGATCAAAATTTATAGGAATCAGAACAGCTGAGTCTGTAGGAAGATGAAATGGCCTAAAGTTTTGTGCAATCTACATGTTGACATTTTGAATTGGAAGTAGCATATGCCATCAGACGTATAGATGCAGACAAGTTTTTTTTTTTAGTTACAAGTGTCTACTGCATGCAAATTATTTATTGTCTCATTTCAGATTCATGAGTGGTCATCAGAAACAATTCATTGCCACTTATTTTTCAAATGGTTTCTTTTACATCTTTTACTATCAAATAAATATTTGTTGATTAAATTTACTCACTATACCTAAAAATCCAACTGGTCAGACAGACTGGCTACTTGTTTATTGCCCAGTCTGCCATGAAATTACCTGCCATTGGATTGGTGGGCTGGCAGTTCTGCACACTGGCACTAGTGGAGTGATGTTGTTGAGCTGAGAATATAATGTAGTTGAAGCATCCATGAAAGGTGTTGAAGAAAAAGCATTAGAAGGATGTTTCATTTCAGTTTATAAGTGCCTATCTTCTGGCAAGAGCTGAATAGACAACAATAATAAACAAAGTTTGGTGTCCACATAATATAAATCATTTTCTTTAGTACAACTCCTCACTTAAGACTAGTTAAATCATTATATTTCTGATGTGTATTGATGCTTTGGAAAACTAATGGCTTTGTATACATAGGTATGGCCAAACAGGTACAGGAAAGACATTCACAATGGAAGGGGAGAGGACAGATGATCCCAATATGACGTGGGAAGACGATCCGCTATCTGGCATCATCCCTCGAGCAATGGCCAACATATTTGATACCCTACAGGGTCAGGTAAGGATGTAATGCAGGGTTCCGATTCTTGTGAATAGGAATTGTTTTTTTGCCCGATCAGGAAAGCCCATTTTGCAAATGTGATCATGGTCCGGAATAAAAAAGAAATTTTCAGCTGCTACTTTAGACAGGTTGGTGTTTATAAAATAACAATTAAAAGATGTTGCAAAACCCAATTTAATTGATCATCATTTTAACATGTTGTGTTTTGCTAGTTTTCAGAACTTCAAACACTTAATGAACAGTTGCATAATAGGTTACTTGGACATATGCAAGTTTCCTTAACCACTTTGTCCAGTCAGCTAAATCATGAAGTACACTCTCAGTTATTCAAACTCCTATTTTCTGAAAACCTGTTATTAATGAAACTATTTATCCTGTCCCACATAAATTTGCTTTTTATTTATGTCGTTTTTACATCTATTATCTGAACATAAATTTTTCAGGTACCCCTTTCCCCAACATAATCTAAATAATTTAGCATCTGAAATCCTCTAATCCAGTTCATTATTCGAAGTGTCAAAACCATCGTAAGAGGCATATTTGATTCCTTGAATCACGATGCCTGTCAATCCAAACAGTGAGTACTGATTATTTGAAAAATGCATTATGTTTATTGTTTGTTGCTAATCTAGTTATTGACTTGCCTTTTGATAACTCTCTTATTGATTCAGTTAATTTCAGTAATTTTACATAAAGTGGGTTTGTTAAAATAAAGGTCAGAAAAGTGTTGTTTAAAAATGAGAAAAATGTTTGATGACAAGTAAATATCACAGGAAATGACCCATTGACTCATCAGATATAAATATGCTGATATTAGGTAATATTGAAGTCTTACACATTCCTGGTTGACAAAATGTCCCGGTCAATTCATCAGAAGAGGACAACTGTTTACATCTGGTCTGTGCACTGAGAGGCCATCTAATGTTTGTCTGTGTTCCTGGCCCCAAAAGGTTTGGCCACTGATACTCTTGCAATCAGTTTGGAGGTACAGTAATGTGGGAATACACCTTCCCTCCATCAAATTTGATTATGTGTTATGCATATTTAATTTGTATTGTGTGCTTAACTTTGTCCCTTTATGGTCACTTGTATATAGATAGTTTAACTCTTTCCTATTTTAGATCATTCCATGGGAACCAATTTGTGATGAAAGCTTATAGTTGTGTTGTTGAAATCACATATAATTTGAGAGCAATCATTTTTTTAAAATATGCTTGGCTCATTGATGTTTGCATTAATACTTTACTTTGGATCTTTGTGTCATTCAAAGAAATTCTGGATTGCATCATTTTGTTGTAGCAGGACAGTCAAGACTATGGAAATTCATTTGGAACGTTCTTTATTGTTGGACTTGTGGTAGGAAATTTAGGATTATTTGGAATTTAATTCACAATATTTTAACTGTCTCTTGAATTTACACTTTGTATTTTATGAAGATAAATTGCTTGTTGATTTTACTTAAATTGTTGGTTTATTGCTTGTTAATTTTACTTAAATTTTTGGTTTCATTTCTTTTGCATATTTTAAGACCTAGAGTTATAACAAATGATGATCACAGACCAATCTGATTAAAATCAGATCTCCACTGTCCTATGTGAAGATCTGACAGTGACCAGTTAGGGTCATATTCTGGTGAATATGTTATTACCATAATCACTGATTTTTTCAGCCAGTCAGATAAAGTCTTATCCCATTGAGTTTGGGAGACTGAGCAGTATGGTTGAAGAACATCAATGTGTGCCGAACGATTTGATTCACTTTCACTTTTCTGAAAGTTGCATTTCCATTTCCTAACTCAAAGGTCACGAGAACATGACACCTAAGTAGGACATTGGATATCTTATTTTAATCAGATTGGGTAACAGACTGCAGATAGTGTTGAATACCCAGTAAAATTGAACATCTTGGATCAACGGTCTGCTCGAATTAGCAACAGACATAGCCAGACAGTTCAGAGCAACATACACACCTTCAAGCAGTCAGCATTGTCGCTGTTCCATCCATGTGCAGAGAAACTCCTCCATCATGCCTTGTTCCTTCAGGGATGTTACAGAACACGGCATCCATTTAATGATGGCAGACTTCTTTTTTTTTGTTTCTACAGGACTAGAAACTAGGCCCTATCAAAATCAGACGATACAATTTCATGCTCTCAGACATCATGGAAGAAACAATGTTGGCTGCAACAAGGAAATTTTCAACTTGCAGTCCAAGTTTGACATATCAGGGCGAAGTTAACATTGTTCCCAAATGGAATCTGTCCTCGATTCTGACATGGCCATACTTATCTAAGATTGAACCACAGTTGTCCACCTCACCGAAGCAGCTTATCATACTCAACTTGCAACTTAAAATAATGCTAGCTTTTTCATGCAGAGTGAGAGAGCTACATATGACACCTGTTGATCTAAACTGCATGCAGTTTGTTCTGACAGTTCAGTCATTCTATGGACATGACCTGGTTTACTGTCGCTAGTCAACCAACAAATAACTATTTGCTCCTGTTCCTCAATCAATCTGTTGAGAGAAGAAAACCTGCAGGACTCTGTACATGCCTTAGATGTTACCTGAGATGCAAGCAGTATCATCAACTGTAAAAGACTAATCCTACTGCTCAAGTCAGGAAAGCAAGACATAATTACTTAGCTAAAGGGAGTTATTAACTGTGCATACTTTGAAATCTCACAGGATCAGGTACAACTAATGAAGATTTCAGTTCATGAAATACGAGCAACTTTCGTGAACCTGACATTAAACATAATGTTTTAATTTGGGATGTATTGGAGTAAGTTGCCTGGCAGGCTCAGTCTACCTTCTCTTGCTTTCATTTGTGTGACATGGCCTTGTTAAGGAGATAATTGAATCTTGTTGGGCTAGTGGTAGCTGCAAAGACAGTGACCATGCTCCATTCATGAAAGCACAGTGTTAGACCCAGGCATGAATATGCCAATTTCTCTGAATTCTGCTGTCAGACTTTAGGGGGTGGTGTTTGCCATGGTGCATCATGAAAATAGCTCCAGCTAGTATTCTGTGGACTCTGGTAGTTTTTATTTTTCTTTCTTTCCATGTGAATCTTTGGAAGGGAAATTAGTATTGCTAATATGATACCAGAATCCAGTTATTATTTTGTCTTTTTTCTTTCCAGGAAGTGGAGTTTTCAATCCGAGTGTCATTTATAGAACTGTATAATGAGGAGCTGTTTGACTTGCTGGGATCATTAGAGGACACCCTGAGATTGAAAATCTATGAGGATAATGCCAGAAAGGTTGGTATTTCTTTTCTCTTTGCTTTAAATACTCTTAAAAGTCAGGATTTACATCTGGATGACGGGAGATGTATAACAGAGCTGTTTCCTGCTACAATTTCATTATAGTTTATGGGTTGTGTGTCAAGAAATTATATAGGCAGAGGTTTCTTGAGCAAATATGAAGCATATCAGTGTTCATTTCAGGGTTTAGGCTCTTCATTTCAGTCACTGAAGCACTTGTGAGTGTTGTCTTGTACCAAATTCAAGCACATGTATGATCACAAATGAGGCCATTACATGTCAAGCCTGTGAATTTTGAGGTTTTAATGAACTGTTAACAAGTAAAAGAAAACAACAGAACTTAGATCACTCTGTGTAACAGACAACATTGTCTCAATAGAAATGAAGATACATTCATGAATTGTGATCTTGCCTGAGCCAATTCACGTAAACTATGTTTGGTATAGAGAGCGGCAGGAGGGTCTGCAGTAGGGGCTCAACTCCATTAGAAATAGCCAAATACAAACTTTGTGAGGTTCTTCAGTGCTGTTAATGTCAGATGGTTCATCCACAAGTGATTGGGTGACAATTACAGAAAGGAGGCAAAAATTATGTACAGGACTTGGCAAACCACTGATAAATATTTGTTAGGGTAAGTAGGTCTGATATAATGATTTCATTTGATAACATCATCACTATTTGGCCAATTATATCTAATTTGCATGACCAAGTCATTTTTATTTGGCAAAACACAATAGTTAAAAAAATTTGAACATGCCACCTAATAAGTATTCATACACACATATTACCTTTAAATTCTAGCCATGTCTTTGATGTTTTGTCAGCTCTAGATTAAAAGTTAAACCACTATAGTAAAAGTCATTCAGATCATTATGCATTTGGCATCGATTATTTCAGCAATGGGTGTCATTTTTTAGAATTTGAGTACACATTCCTTCAAATGGCAATTATTCACTTTATTTGGATCCTCATACATCATTATTCCTTTGGAAGGTTATTATTTACACTCCCCAAGAAGTGCGTACAGCAAAATCAATGTTGAAGTACGTGGACATTTTTGAACAAGATCAACTTACAGGTGTGATCCAGTACCATCCATATTGAATGTTTTGCACTGTGATGTCAGAATGAAAGCTATGCATGTTGATAAAAAAAATTGTACTACCTTATATTGTGACGATTAGAATCAAAATGCTCTTTTCTTGACTCGGTTACATAACTGGCCACCATTGTAAAAGTCCATAGCGATAGATAATTTTTGTCTGGAAGTTCTTGATGATAGTTAAAGTGCAGAATATTTAATAATCATGATTGAATATACTTTGGTTAAAGATAACTAGTATTAAATTTGAAAACAACAATTTATATTTAATTTGGGTAAATGCGCATACATGACCCATATGACTTTTACTATAATGTTAGGAAATATAGAGGTCCTTACTCATTATTTTACACAAAAGTATGCAATACTGTTTGAACTTATCTTCTCTTTAGGGATCAGTGATTATCCAAGGTCTGGAAGAGATAGTAGTTCGCAGCAAAGAAGAGGTATATGAAATATTGGAGCGTGGAGCTGCCAGAAGACAGACTGCTGCCACACTCATGAATGCTCACTCCAGGTGAATTTATCAGGGGTTCTTGTAGTTGAAATATCATCCTGTGAACTGGAAATCTTATAACCATAGACTAGAATTTATGTATGTATCTTGATCACTTTAAGCATACTTGCTGTATATACATGTAAATAAGTTGGATCCAACTGCAAACTCCACAGACCCAGATCTCCCATTTTATAATGTGCTGGCAGGTCTGGGTGAATGCAGTTTGTTTGGTCTACTTAATAGAACAAACAACATAGACTCTAATCTGGTACACTATGCAATGGCCGATGAGGGTCTGTTGCAGTTAGGTGTCCTCCCAAACTTTTATGCATTCAGTGCATTGTTTTGATGGAAGGAAATTGTGAAGAATCAAATACTAAACAGAATTTGTTAATATAGTGAACTGTATTGTGCCAAATAATATTCCAGCTGGTGAGGAAATAATCATTTCCACAAAACAGTCCATATTGTTTTTAATCCTTGTGAAAAGTTTTTAATTTTTAGAGTTAGTTTGAAATACTTGATATTCAGAATCCTGTAAATGGTTGCTTATAAGACTGGCCACAAAGGAAACAAGATGGAAGCATTTTTATATGCCTGCCATTATACATGGATGGAACCTATTTGGTTTTAGTCCATTGTTTTTTTTATGCAGACCTGTTTTCCCTTTTTTTGTTAAATTTTTGGTGGATTTTTTCCATTTTTGTTTTAAATTTTGTATTTTTTCATGGATATAATTCAGGTGGGAAAGAAAGTAACAAGACACAGTATATCGGATGTAAACTGTGCATACAGGAATTTCTTTGTGCATTTTTTTGCAGTTTCGAGTTATGTCTCACACACCCAGAGAGTTTTTGAAATAATTTCATGGCTTCTGTGGCAGACATGCCCGCCTTTATGATTTTTCTAAGTGTTATGGAAATTGCGCTTAAAATATGGATTTACAGAATAAAAGCAAAAAATGCGAAATACGATTGTGGTAAAATCTGGATACTGGTTTGTCCATGTTTGCTTCACATCTGGGTTTCACATTAGATTCAGTGTGGTTGGTCAGGGAACCAGAGCAACTTTACTGGACTACGTCAGATGCTTTAAACTACATGTATTTTATGATGCAAAACATCTGCTTGATCAAGCGGTTGCTTATTTGTTTTAAAAATGGTGCCCATCAAGCTATATTATTTCCAGAACTAATGGGACAGTAAACCTCTTAAAAGGTTTTGATAGTAAGTACAGAAGAAGAGAAGTGGTACATTTTCAGAATGAAAGAAACAATAAACCTCGTAAAAAGTTTTAATAGTACAGAAGAGTAAAAGGGAATGTTCAGATTCTTGGGCAAACAAAGCAACAAGGACAACAGTGTATTCATTTGTGCATGGTACATGGTGTGAAAGATGGTTGCCATTGCCATGTCTCATGTGAAATTAAATATTTTTTTAAGGATTACATCACATTGAGATAAGAAAGAAACCATTGAGCTAGGTAGGGTTTGGTTCTGCAGTTTGTGAATCTGTATTGGAGGTAATTAAGCTTCAAATTAACTTCAGAAATGTTTGAAAATGTTTACTATCACTGCATCAGTCTTGAGTCACACTTATGCACTTGTAAATCAACATTTTCCAGCTTGACAATAGCAGTAAATGATATTTTGTTACACCGTACTAAAAACTGGTCTAACTTGCAGAAAAAAATTGAGTGCCTAGTTGATAATGTTATGTGACTAGGCTCGTACAAAGTAACAAAGAAAAGAGTGAAGCCAACAAGCTTTGTAAATTTAACAAAATAATTTATTTCCCTAGAAAGCAAGGTAAAAATATGAAAAAGGACTTACGGTTTGTGAATATAATCCAAAAATTAATCCTAGAATTTAAAAATATAAGTCATCATTAAAAAGTTCTAATTGAATCCAAGTTTGAATCTCGTTGAAGTTCCAAGATGGAAGGCGATGGCATCCTCTGTAACCAGTTTTGTGCTGATGTGTCAACAGTTCCTTGTTGAGTCACCAAGAGTATAATTTCGGCTTTAGAATTCCAAATAGTTTTTAGTAAATGTCTTTGTCCAAGAATTTCAATGAAGAACAGTATTTTCCAGGGTGAATAAATTATTTGAAATAAAATAAACTCAATTCAAATGGATTTTGTCCATTTTTGAGAATATTAACCAGCAGCAGATCCATGTTAGTAGCAAAAATAAATGTACCTTTTTCATGCAGTGCCATGTGATTATGGTAATAAATGGACTATATTTTTTATGCTGAGATTATACTTTTTTGACCATTTAAATTTGCAGTAATATGTACTGTGTTCTTCCTATGGTTTACAATTTTTAATGACATCCTTTTGGGCATTACTGTATTATTTTTATATTGGTATTATATAATTATAACTAGAATGATAAGGTTTTATTAGGATATGCAAGATATTTATGTCGCACTTTCCAGAGCAGGAGACTACATCATAATGATATCATTCACACATGTGATACTGGATAATATGGAGCCCTTGATTTGAAAGAGAGGTTTTTATGTCTTTAAACAAATTCGTCAGATGACCTTTTCAGACATACTTGACTGAATAATCATTTGTCCTTTTGAGTCATCTGTCATTTGCTTACCTGCAGTCGATCCCACTCAGTTTTTTCTGTCACCATACACATCAAGGAAAATACAATGGAGGGAGAAGAATTACTGAAGACAGGAAAACTATATTTGGTAAGTTAGCTATGTATTCACAATTATTAATGTGTCAAACAAAAATGATGACCCAATTAAGCAAGGAATCCTATTAAAATCATTAGATGTAAAAAATTACAGTTGATAGTAGCACTATTCTATACCTTTGGCCATCTTGTGAGTTAGCTTACTCAGACACCTGTATTTACCCGATGGAAGTCATCCATAGAATTATTTTCCCAGCAGCTATTTCAACAATAAAATTCTTTATTGAAGATTTTTTAAAATTCATATCAACATTAATTGTTTTAATCAGTTGAAACATAAGTACAGAATTTATTATATACCTATGACTTATCAAGTGGTAGCAAACTGCAGCATGAAAGTTTATAAAACAAATAAATTTTTTTTTTATTTTTACTTCCTGGTTTTGGAACTAATTGTGTTTTTAGCTCACTTGGCCATAAAGCCAAATGAGTTTATGGTAAGGTCATGCTTGTGTCCATTACCAGTTGAGAATGTTTCTGGTTTGATTTAAGTCAACTTGAAATATGGGTTTATGTCATCAAAATCTCAGATAAATTTGATAATGGGTGAGATCTGTGCATATTAATAAAGTGATCTTGCATATGATTGATTCACCTTGTGACCACTCTACAGGGCATATTTCTAATCTGTTTCAGATTAAACCCACAATGTTTTTTTTATATCATTAAGATCTTGGAAGAGTTTGGTAATGAGAGAGATCCACACATACTGATGTGGTGATCTTGTGTCTGATGGCTGAGCTTGTTACTGCTCTGGAGGCTGTGTGTCTGATCTGATTTATTACCAGATTATTTGGAATATATTCTTATATCATTAAGATCTCTGGTGAGATTGATAATTAAACGAGATGCACATGTGCTATATTCTTTCATCAGATTTGCTGATTTTGTTACCCTTGTGGAGGTCATATTTCTAATCCAATTGTAATCAAAATTTCAATATATGTTTATGCATATGATTATCTTTATCATTTTAAGTGAGTCTTCTCACAGTGGTTAAGTACATTTGTTTCAACCAAGCATGTGGCATCCATAATTTGTTCTCAGCATAATTGACATTAACATGACTTCATAAAACATGGACTCTACTTACGGCAGGAGCAATATGTTGCAACTTTGGACTAAATGTTTAAAATTTAAAATTTTGCTTAATTTTAAAGTGTTGCAAATTTTCTTCATGCATTTTTAGTCAGTTTTTGTAAAATATTCAAATACGTAGTTTGTCAGAGCTCTTTTGGCATCATCAGATGCTGGATACAACAAAACACCCTTGTCATTTTGTCAGTTTTTCAGCGGCAATTAAGATGTTATGTTCAAAGCCAGGATATTTATGTATGTGCAACCGCTTCAGAAATATCTACACTTTAGTATTTGAATGTCTATGTTTCATAGGTGGACTTAGCAGGAAGTGAGAATATTGGCCGTTCAGGAGCTGTAGACAAGCGAGCCAGGGAAGCTGGCAATATTAATCAGAGCCTCCTCACCCTTGGTCGTGTTATCACTGCTCTTGTGGAACATGCACCACATATTCCATACAGGTAGGTATGGTAGTTAAAGGGCGTGGGATGCAGCATCTTTTGATTCAGCATACCAGCGCAATATATATATTCCATTTTTTATGTCTTAAAGAATTTTATAAGTTTAAGGGATTCCACTTAATCAATTTCAGTAAGCAATTGTTCACTTAGCTGCTTAAATTTAGTCTAAGTTACTTGGAACTTTTATCAAGCTACATATGTGTGAGAGTTTATGTCAGGCTGGCTAACTTATTGGCAGGGATACTTTTTTTAATCAACAGTACAGTAAATTTTAAGGTAATTATGCAGATAAGTACACTGTAATAGAGTAAGTTACTTACTCTTTACTTGCACCCCAAAACAATCTATGAACTGCCTTTTTTTTCTAGGTTATACTGCTATTAATCTTGATGACTTTGCTTATTAAATTAGATTTTGAACATTGGCTTTTTTGTTTCCTAGGGAGAGCAAACTGACCCGACTATTGCAAGACTCTTTGGGTGGCAGAACAAAGACTTCCATAATTGCTACAATATCTCCAGCTTCATCCTGCCTAGAGGTATGCATGCAATTAAAATTAAGTGTACTCGAATGAATAAACACTTGCATAATTATCACATTTTACCCAAAGTAGATGGTCAGCTGTCTCTACCTTAAAGTCCTGTTAGTTTATTTGATTATTGTTCTCTGGTTGGTGTGGGGACATTAAATTGTGATTCTCTATCCATCTATTTTTGCACAATAACTCCTTTGCTTATTTAATTTAAGAAAAATATTTGAAATGCAGCTAGATATTGATGAGTCCTTACCTGAGTTTGATTGTCAGTCTTCTATGTCATCAGAGTATTTCCACCTGATTGTCAGACCCACCTATTTTTTTCTGCACAATAAATTCCTTGCTGTTTGTTGGGTTTCAGTCAAATTTTTAATGATGTTTGATATTGATGAAACTTTGGTTGAATAAGCTTTTTGCATCTCATTTAGTACATCTGTAGCTTCTGTAAGACCAACCCACTTGGTTTCTGCACAGTAAGTCCTTAATTATTATTGGATTAAAACTAAATTTGGTATGCAGCTTGATATTGATTAGGCCAGTAAAAACAAGGCATCAATTCCTGGAGTTCACTTGTTCATCCTGGAATTCTGTGGTTAAATTAAGACCTTTTTTTAGCCTTTGTTTTCAAAAAGGTTAATTTCTGGGAATGTGCATGATGTTGGTAATGTATTTGATATTTTTGCAATTAATAACATTTTGTTAAACTGTCAGTGA
Organism: Megalonaias nervosa; assembly: GCA_016617855.1. Classification (NCBI taxonomy): domain Eukaryota; kingdom Metazoa; phylum Mollusca; class Bivalvia; order Unionida; family Unionidae; genus Megalonaias; species Megalonaias nervosa. Next base: position 8,067 of record JAECUM010030730.1, on the reverse strand, counting down.
TGTGTTGCCCTGGCATATTTCACCTATTTTAATTTGCCATATCAGTAAAGTATCATCGGTTTTTGTAAATGTCCATTTCAATTACTGCAGTACATGACAGATTTTGCGATGCATTTAAGCATAGTCAGTCATTTTTTACTATGAGAAAAATGGATCAACTTTCTTCCATTTAAAATTTTAAGAATATTAGGATTAAAACCATATGACACCCAAGAATTATGTCCTTTTACCACAACAGAAGTTACTGCTGAAAAAGTCTTACTTAAAATGTGTTTCTGTATATAAAATATCTTACCTTATAAATTACTATGTTATTTTCATTTTTCAGGAAACTCTAAGCACACTTGATTATGCCTTCCGAGCCAAGAACATCACAAACAGACCAGAGATTAACCAGAAACTTACCAAAAAAGCTCTCATTCGAGTAATTTCTTGCTTTCATTCTGTGCTTTTCTTTTCATGTCTCCGTCCTAGTTTAAATTGTCACATATAAAGTAGCATGATTTGTACAGTATTTCTGAATATTTATTTTTAAGCATTAATATAGTAATTATTCAGACATCATAGTATCTACATCACATGACAAATTCCCAGTTCTGAATGGCTAACTACAAAGATTTATTCTAGGACAGTAGGAGGGAGCTGCAGTAGCTTAGTCGGTAGAGCATCAGACTCGTAATCCAAGGTTTACAGGTTTGATACATGACTGTCAGGACGCGTCAGCTGCTTCTGTGTTAACTTGAGAAGGGTACTTAGTTCCCATTTCCTTATCATTATATAGCCAATGATGTTTTAAAGGTGCCATTAAAGTCAACGAAACAAGCTCTAGGACAATTCAGTATTTTCCACTTGTCTCAGGGAGCTATACCTGGCTAAGGTCATTGCACCTGTTCCAGTGGGTATTACTGTTGTGTGCTGATGTAATGTAAAATACTAAATCTGTTACTGCCTTCTTCAATGGGAACTTTTCTCGTACTGTATTGTCAGGTCGGTTATAGTGCCCTCACCTTCTGCTTGGGCTTTATGCCCACCAGGTATACTTTAAGAGAAGTCTTCACTTGAGAGAATTTATAATAAAACAATTCATTAGAGGTGTAGCATTTAAAGTTTGTAGTCTGTTGCCATTAAGTTGTAATTTTGGTCATCTCTTTGGCATTTGAATATTATGCGATTGTTCAAATCTTTGAATTCTTTGCTCTGACAGGTAAATGAATGTAGTTGTTCACATTACTATATCAAGATAGGCTAAAACCATTGCCATTATGTACTCATATGCTGTTGTTTTCATTGTAAGATATTCACTGATTCTAGTTTGCCAAGTAAATAGATTTTCTTTCTGTTCTGAATCTTTTTTTTCTGGCACAAGTTTATGTAGTTTGAGAGTTGTTGACATTTGTTTATTTATGTAGATTAGAATATAAATTATTTATGATTTTTAAGAAAGATTTTGCAGTTCTGAGATCATATTGTATACAATTTTGACATCAGTCTGTTGTGTTAGTATATCTGTATGATTATTTATAGGAGTACACAGAAGAAATAGAGAAGTTGAGAAAAGACCTTCATGCAGCCAGGGAGAAAAATGGAATTTACATGGCAGAGGAAAATTACAAGTAAGCTTGTATTATTGGTTGCTTTGCATGTAACTTTTCTGCAGAGGGATTTTCTGAGGAAATTGGGATGGGAGCCTCAGCTCAGATAACAGGTGAGAGTGCTGAGAGGGACTTGACTTTGTCTATAAACAAGTGGCTGAACCTCTTTTGTTCGCAATGACAGTGGTGAAAAGTCCAACACAAGACAACTGATGTCTCAGCAAGCGGAGAGTTTGACTCGTCTGGCTGGAGACATATTTTTAAAAAAAGAAGATTAATAGGCAATTTTGGAGTAGGATTACAGCTGGTATGGGGTCATTTTGTCCTCTCAATGGTCCTTACAATTTCTTTTATGCCCAGATATCTCTTTTAACTGAAATATGATCATTTAAGACTAGATAATGTCAGCTGTCAGTATATTGTAAAAAATATGTTCAGATCTTGTTGCAGAGGTACTTGTGAGAATGGAATAATTGGCACAATGTCAAGAACATTATTCCTTGATACTTTTTTAACTTCATGCAATAGAAAACTTATTGGTACTAAAATTGAATTCTGCGGTACACTGTAAAGTATACTTTCTGTCTTGTACAGTGACACTATGTAAACGTTCCAAATCTTCAATTTAAATTCAATGTCAAAATCCAACATACAAATATGTAAGTGTAAATATTTATTTGCAATGATGTTTGCACTGTAAGAACACATTAACAAGCCCAGCCTATGGGCCTAGTTATTATCATCATTGCTCACCAAACATCTGATTTGTTAACATATCTACAATTGGCAGATTGTCCAGATGTTTCAGTGGTTTGTACTAGCAACATCTTTTGGATTTCTTGAGTTGTCTCCCGTAATATGTAATGCCAACTAACCAATAGTGTGTAGCAGCAATGTATTGGACAGCAGCCAAAAATGACAGAGGCAGTTGACTTTAAAAGGATATTTTGTGAGTTTAACATCGAAAGTGTGACTACGTACCAGAGAGAAGCCATTACAGATGTATTTGAGGGAAAGTATATATTTATGTAAACACTGATTGGCAGTGGAAAATTGCTTACTTTTGAGTCTATTCCAGTTGTGTGCTCCCTTTGTCTCGATCATATAGGAGCAGTATTCAGATTCGAACAACTTGATATAGATTGGATGTGGTGGTTTGCCACTGCATCCAATGAAATTCACAGAACTGAAGCACTGAAATAGCTGATTGATATGCCAAGGTGTAGATAATAATAATAACTCATCTTTGCTAGCCAAGTTTTTGATATATTAACCATATATCAAAAACTTGGCTAGCAAAGATGAGTTACTATCAAAGATTCCATTTAAATACTTTTGAATTTTTGATCTGTCTGTGACTCTAGAAAAGGATTTAATCAGTTTAGTTTTTTATTAACTGCTTTTGTAGCTAATTGCATTTCTCTTTCAAAAACATTACCAGATCACATTAATATTAAGATTATTCTGTGCTGCCTCAAAATCCAGCCCTCCCTGCATGCTGATAAAGAACGTCTGTGTACATGTCATAAAGACGAAGGGGAGCAACTCTTACAGGTTAACTCCCCTTGTTCCTGCAAGGTTGTCATTGGTATACTGAATGTTACCTGTTTAACCCACTTTCAGCTTTCAGCAGTCCTTTCCAGAATCCATTGAAAACTTGTGCTTAATTTTGACCATTCACCATTTACTTTCAGTGGTATATTAAGTCAAAACATTGTGTATTGTGCATGTGACAGTTGCATGCATGGTTCACACAGCCTTGAAAAATCCTCGAATTTTCACATGATCAGAACTACATTCCACAAAAAGAATTATGTTACAATTAGTTTAACCAATAGGGAAAATTTTTTTATGAAGTTATGTACACTGGTTGGCATAAAACTAACCTACTGAAATGCTTGTTTAACCTGGGTACCACTGTATCCACATGCTTAATTGGATATCATATTATACACACTTGGTTGCTTTTTTGCCAGTACATTTTTGAGCAGGTTTGTAAAGTTCTGATAGGTCAAGTAAAAAAAAATTGCCATGTGATAGATAACGTGGGCTTTGTTGAAAAAATTACATACTGAAAGCCAATATTTTTGGACAGTACAGACAATTGTGACCTATAACTATCATAAATCCAGTGAGACCAACACAAAGGCTTTCAAGTTTGTTCCTGATATCAACATTGCTGAGTGATTTTTATATGGTGAGAGAAAGATTTCTTGTATTTTTGGTATTGATGAACACTTTAAGATTCTAGTTTGACAAGAGATTCAGAGTTATTTTGTTGTATTGTTGATGTAACTTTGAATAAAAAAAGTCTTATTGCAAGAAAATGTATTTTCATGTAAGGTATTGGTATGGAGACACTAAAGAGTCCATACTTAGGTTCTCAATTTCAGGACCATGCAACAGCAGTAGATGTGCTTGAATATTTTAGTAAGGGCATCACAAGTTTTCAAGCTTATATTGTTGATACCTATGGGTGGTCCAAATGTGAATTGGAAATTCTTTGATTGTATGAGCAAGAAAATTCTGGGGGACTGTGCTGTCTCTTTAAGATTGGGCCATGTGATATGCATGTTGCCCATAACATATTTAAGACTGGAGCCTGTCTTCCACCTTGCTTGAACAGTTACCATTCAAGACTTTTTCCCTGATAGCACTAGCTTCTGCATGCATTGTGAATGAACTACATGTGCTGTGTGTATAACTACTATTTAAAGCACGCTTAAGATGGCTCAGTTTTAATGATGCAGCTTGGTTTTGTTTCTAATAAGACAATTGAAAAATAAATATTTATTCTCCTTGGTTGATCTGTTGAGAGAACTGAGCCTGCAGGATCCTGTACATGCTCTGAGGTACATAGAGAATATCTGCAGTGGATGTAAAATATTATGATGTCCATCTATAACCAATTTAATTTCCATACAATTACTCCATTTGTCCACCATATGCACTTACCAGACTTTGTGCATGGCTTACACATGGAGTAGAGGAAGAACTCTAATGATTTTGGGTTTGAAGTTAAAAGGTCATGATCACTGTGACCAAAATAAGAAATACATTAAAACTGAGTTACCCATCATCTATAGCTATCAATTTTTGTGGATGACTTGGCATGTGTATTAAAGAAGAACCAATTGATTTTGTTGTCTAAAGGTCAAATATTAAGGTCACAGTGTCTGAAAGAATAAAAATGGTTCTGCACAGTAACTTTAGTTCTGCATACATACTGGGACCAAACTTTGTGGAAGAAGTCTATTGATTTTGGGGTCAAGAGGTCAATGGTCACTGTAACTGGAAGAGAAATGGGTTTTGCACAATGACATGAGCCTCCCCCCCCTTCCCCACCAATTGTGTGTTTCCTATTGCACTGGTTTAAAACTAGGGTAGGCAGGTCTGTTTTTCTTTTAAACATTATACATAATGAATGTTCTTTTTTACCACTAGGGTGGGGGAGTGCTAGGGTTGGCAATGAGAAACAGGGACATTTGACCAACCAGAAACATGTTTTTTTTTAAATAAAAAAAATTTCCTTAGTTCAACATGACAAATCTAGGTCAGACTTTTTTGGATGGCTTGCTCATAGGGTAAGGAAGAAAGGCTTTCAATTTTGGGGTCAAAATGTCAATGGCGAAGGTCACTTTGAATGAAGAAAAATTGTTTCCACACAACAACTTGAGTTCCCCTTCATCTGTGGTTACTGAACTTTGTGGATGGCTTGCACTTGTAGTAAGAAAGAACCAGGTTATTTTGGTGTCATAAGGTCAAATGTCAAGGTCACTGTGATGGAAAGACTAAATAAAAACCATTTCCATGCAATAACATTACTTTTACATTGCATACCAGGACTAAACTTTGTGGATGACTTGCACTTGGGACGAGGAAGAAACCTGTTGATTTTAGGGTCAGAAGGTGAAAGTTTGATGTGACTGATGGATTAAAAGGACTTGACACAATGACATTAGTTCAGCATAAAAGAACTGAACCAAACTTTGTGGTCTGCAAACACTTAGGTTAAGTAGAAGCCTATTGATTTGCAGGGTCAGAAGGTCAAAGGCAATGGTCAATGAGGCTGAAAGAAGAATAGTTACCCACACAGCTTATTATTCAGAAAAGGTTTATTGTAGTTCACTTGCACAAAAAAGTCGGTGAATGGTCTCAGAAATTTGAATTGACCAAGAACTTGGAAGTCAGCATTCACTCTGAGTCACTCAAAGCTTTTGAAGTTTTACTCTGCTTTGGAAATTTAATAACTACATGTATTATTGCAGGACTGATCAAGGTTTCAGAAAATTGACTTATCCCACCTACATTTTCACTTGTCCCTAAATTTCATCTCTTGCCTGGATTCAGTGAGATCATTCATAGAGTTATTGTGAAGAAATCTTATATACACTTTTTCTAACTCTGACTCGGTAGCATCAGTACTTGCAAGAATGGAAAGGAATTTACTAAAATTCGGACTTTCCGAAACTTCTCTCAAGACTTTATCAATTGACAGAACAAAAACAGCTTGCCCTGTATCTATTCTTATAATTAGCACGCACAGCTTTTCCACATCAGAAAATGGTTTTCCCTATTGGGCTCAGATGTAGGCTGTGTTTAAGTGAACTCTCATTTCATTCTCATTTAGTTTTAAACTGGTGTTTCATAGTGGAGTGTTAGCATCTCTGACTCTGGATTTTCTGCACATCTGACACATGCATATACTGTGCTGCACAGGCTTTATGAGGTTTGAAACTGTCATGAGAATTGCTTGTTTAAACCCTGAATTGGTCATTCCATTTGCAATTCATGCCAGTGTAGGATATTGTTTACAGTAACTGCAGAACACCTTTCCTTCAGAGCCAATGATATTTTTACACAGTGTACCTGAAAATTTAGGGGCCCAGAGTGGCCGAGTGGTCTAAAGCGCTCACCATTATGGATCACTGCCATCTCACCTCCATCTGTGTGGGTTCGAGTCTTGGGTTCGACCAGTGTGGGTATGTGAGAAAGCTTGCCAGTAGCTTCTCATGGGTCAGTGGTTCTTTCAAGGGTTTCCCTGGGTTCTTCCTCCATCATTAATACTGGTCACCATGTATAGCCTATCTTGTGCTGAAAAATGGCATTAAACCCTACAACAACAAAAGCAACCTGAAAATTTCTGTCTCATAGTTGTGTCATATATGACATTTATTGCTGCAACAGAGTCTGGCTTATGTATCTTTGAAGAAATAGTTACTTCAGACTCAGTGGCAATCTTCCATTGTATTCCTCCATGTTTAAATGAAATTCCTTTATCAGAATCTTTCTTATGACCTTCCTTGTGAACATTATTTGTTAAACTCATTTTATCCAAATAGAAAAAAATCATTTTATTTGACATCTACTTATAATTATATGATTATAATATACATTTTTTTATTTAAATGTACACAAAAACCATTTCTTAATTAGTGTAATTGTTCACTTCAAACCAATATTGCTGATTGAAGTTGATCCTCTGTATAATCAAATAAAGAAACAGAATAGGTTAGTTAATGTCATTTAATCAGTTCATAAAGGAATCATTGTGTTTACTCTAGATTGAAATCAAATGGTGATATACTAATGAGTATCTGGGTTGAGCAAACACAGTATAACATGGTTGTTTAAAGCACTACTAATTAATAATGCCAGATTTGTTTTGTTTGAAGTGTTTTGATAGTTGATAATTTGGTTGCTTGGTCCAGTATTCAGCAAAGTAGTAATAAAACTTGTACACGTATATCAGTTGTTAATGACCGCTTGCTATGGTATTACATAATGTCGATAAATAAATGGAGGTAGATACAAGTGTTCAGCATCCTCATTGGGCATGAATTGCCAGGTAAAAGTAGATAAGGTGACTAGAATATGAAAATTAGCTTCTGACCAACTTATTTTCAAAAAGAAAAAATGCACTCATTCCATACTAGTGCCTTGGAAAGTTTTTCTTGTCTATAGGATTTGATTTACCCATTATACAGTTGCAGACATTCATGACTACATTTAAATTGCTATTTAAAATAAATTTAGAAATAACCAGATTTAGAAGAAATTAACATCAGTTAAATTAGTAATGATATATTGGTGGAAACTTGCAATACATAGCTGCCAACTGTCCCGTTTTTTTCCGTATTTGTCCCGTATATTGGAACTGAATACGGGTGTACATTTTTTTTGCAAAAAATACGTTTTTTAATTTAAAAAAAAAATAATAAAAAATTTCCTTGCAATTTTCAGTTTAGAACGGGCACTCGGTTCCATTCTGATAGAAATGTATTGCATGTATATAGGAATACAGTTCTACATTATGATTGGTTCATTCGAAATTGAGGGTACAATGCCTGTCTTTATCGGCCATATTGGATTTCGCAAACAGTTACCGCTAACACTGTCTCATCTTCGTAATATTCAGCTTCTAGTCATGTTGAATAGGAAAGCAGAATATTCAGAATTTTCACCAGAAAAGACA
>JAECUM010030729.1:0-35207 GCA_016617855.1 Megalonaias nervosa | reverse complement strand
ATATAATACCCAGGATCCTTCGATTACGAGTCCGAGGATCCACCAAATGAGAATATCCGGCGGGGAATTAGTATCTGAATTAACGTGACTTTACCAAGCGGTTCGGTGTACGAACCTTATACGTTTTAACGAATGTGGTTACTGCAGTTCCAAAGGCTGTCTTTAAGGGCAGAGAAATTGGGTTTCGGCAACATTATTCAGGTATAACATCACGTGCCAAGATTAAAAATCAGTCGCATACTCAAACTCCGGCTCAGATAGAAATTCCGACGTCTGATTCGTCGGTGTCAGAAATATTAGTTGAGTTGGGTTTGTGGATGATAATTTTATGTATTCTAGGCGCCAGATAATACAGTTCCAGACAGTGACACTGGTACGTGATACACATTTTGACATTAATCCTATAGTAAATATCAAACTCCTTCCTACATGATATTGCTCGCTTTTCTTGGCATGTCACACACTCTACGAATATCTAAGTTTGGTTTTAAATCTCTACCTCCATACATCTCACCCTTTTCTTTGGTAGGACATTCTATAAAAATCACACCAGATCGAACCCGGCAAGTTTTGCAGACTGCATGCCGCACGCTTGGAAATCCAGCACAATCGGCGAGCCGTCACTCCCTTTCCTATCCCAGCACCCGCGCTTATCTACGTTTCCAGGGTCGTAAGAAGTGAATAGGCTGGCTGACCCCAAGAATGATGCATGAGGGTATCAAGGGTAAAACAGTATTTTTCGAAACCTAACAGACATTTCACCTTCAAAGTGTACATAAAAAATTGCTCTGTATAGCCAAGCATAATTTTCAGGTCTGAACGTTTTCATACAGAAAACGCAATAAACCGACCATAGTGCAGATGCAGTGGCTTGGAAGAATAAATGCTGAACAAAGAGAACTAATTCCAAACAAGCTATACTTTCACGCGCTCAAAGAGCTGTCCTATGTGAATCATACGCTCCAATTAACTTCGTTAAAATAGTCACCATAAACAATAACATGCTTAATCCAATGGAAGCCACGACACAAGTGTATCACCATTCCAGGGAAGCAGAAAAATCAGAACACATTAATATTTAAATATATGAAACCACTGCAGTCTGATACTGTTTATGTAAATTTGCAAAACTATGTTTCAGTGGAAAGATAAACCGAACTTGATATGAATCGTCTACGTCTGTACGTGGTCTACACAAACTATATGTGAATGTTTAGGTTTCTGTCGGTGCGTAATGGTCATTTACTGGTTGATTTTGTATTAAGATCAATACGTTCAAAAGTTCTTCATAGGAAACTATAATACCAGGAATGATATAAGGTTTTAGGCTGCTTATCACGTGATATTTACATAATTTATTCATAGATAGATTGATATAGTTTTTATGCATACATTCATGCATGCATATGTATGTATGTATGTATGTATGTATCTGTGTGTGTGTGTGTGTGTGTGTGTGTGTGTGTGTGTGTGTGATTTAGATTTTTAATGTAGCTTTAAAAAGTTTTCAGTCATATCGCTTCGACCAGGGTGGCTGTTTATAGTAATGTCTAGCACCGTGTAATCATGCCGCAGACATGCAGCATGATGTCCCACCCTGTCCTATTATCCTGACACCAGGCCGACCAGTCCTAACACTAACTTCTTAATGCAGAGCGCCAAGCGAGGTAAGTGTTAGTACCATTTCTATAAGTCTTTGGTATGGCCCGGTCTTGGTTCGTACCCGCGACCTCCCGCATCCGAGGCGGCCGCTCTAACCACTAGGCCACCGGAGCAGTATGTATGTATGTATGTATGTATGTATGTATGTATGTATGTATGTATGTATGTATATTTTACTAAATAAATTAACTAATTGGGTCAATTGTAAATCATGCCATCTGCTAAAAGTACTGAAGTTTCCACTGGTATCTTGCAGTTACGAGATTTTACTTTCTCTTCGCACTGAAAGGTGAGTGACGGCAGGTTACGCCTCTACTCGGCGGACTGGTTGCAAACGTTAATTCCCCGTTGACAGAGGGAAGTGAGAAAATCCACGTAATCCGGACCCCTGGCTCATGGTTAAGCCTCTAAATCAGGTGATCAGATTTGGTCTACTTGTAATTTAATCGATTTACCGTACCGGGTGTATGGATAGACTTATAGGAGGCAGGGGGTGGGGGTGTGAGTAGATTGGAGCAGATTGGCTTCGATCTCATTCTTATGTTTAAAGCCAAGTTAGAAACCCTTTCCACTCTTCATGTTTGCATTGGTTTGGACGGGTTTACCTGCATTTCGTGCTTTTGGGCTATTCTTGTTACTTTTGTTGTTGTTGGGTTTGGGGAAGTGTTGGGGTTGTTTTTTACATTTTTTTGAACGTTGCTTTTTAATTGGCCCCATAAAGCAATTATTATCATGACGTGACAATAAAAATTAATACACATGTATCAGCTGATTATCAATTTTGATAGCATGTTCTCATTATTCTTTGGATTATAACTGTACAAAAATATTATCTGGGGAAACAGGTTTGTGTCGTCATTCGTTGACATCACTGTCATATCGTGTTACGTTTCCTTTCTTCCAATCAGTTAGATAGGTCAATGTGAGAGTAAGTTAAAAGCGAAAGTGTTCTTGCCACATTTTTAAAAAATCCCGATTTGAAAAAAAAAAATCAAAGTAAAGAGTTCTCTGAGGTTTTTCTGTAGGAAGTAGTAGGAATACAGTCTTTGATTTTGGTTATAATAATGCAAAGGTATGTTAACATATTTTGTTTACGTGTTTGTGTTTGTAATTGTTATTATTTGTATTGGCCACTTTGAAAATTGAATAGATAGATCTCAAAAACAGTCTCTCAGACTTTATATATATATATATATATATATATATATATATATATATATATATATATATATATATATATATATATATATATAGTTACTTCCCCTGTTGAAGACTAATAGACCCGAAAACTTCTTGGATATTTTCCAGAATGGTGCTCGGAGATAATATTGATATGAGTGACAAAACCTAAATTGTTTTAGATTTCACACAAAAATTTTAAGACATCGTCTGAACATCTACCATTGGCAACAGAAAGGCGTATCAATCAATAAACATTTTCAGCATCGTGGTTTTAATTGGATGAAGAGAAAACGACATTTTTAAGTTATTATATCGACATTCCTTTCGTTTAAACATGAGACAAAAATACCAAGGCTGCCTGCAGTTTTATAGATTGCCGATGCGGATTCTATACCGCAATACTGCATCCAACCGTTGTGAACTATTTATCGTATATCTATACCATGGATGTATGTGTTGAAAGCGAGCTACGAAATATACATTATTAAATCAAGCTTAAAAACACCGTGCAACATACATGCCAAGAATACGGTCCGTGTCACCTTTAGTTAAACCGTGAATTACGAATTGACACTCGTCTTATCAGAGTACTACAACATGCTGCGAACAATTTTTGAACCTTTCCAAACTCTTTGTTCTTGACCTATGACCCATCTTTGAATGTTGCATATAGAAATGGTGAACTCGGAAGTGTTTTTCAAATCTAAAGTAGACTTCTTGTCTCCTACCATTCAAAGTTATTCTTTACCACTAATACTATATTTGTGACATAAAAGGTATCAGTAGTTAATCGATGTACACAAAACTGCTCTTTGTTTATGGTATATTTAAGAACGTACATGTCATTCAATATATACTTCTTAGTGACCCTGTAATTCTATTGCTGTCCAACTCATTCAGTGTACACTGGTACTCTGATTCTATTGCTGTCCAACTCATGCACATTGTTACAGATACTGTGATTCTATTGCTGTCCAACTCATGCATACTATTACAGGTCATGTGATTCTATTATTGCTATCAAATTCATGCACACTATTATAAATATTGTGATTCTATTGCTCTCCAACTCATGCATACTGTTACGGATATTGCGACTCTATTGCTATCCAACTCATCCGCACTGTTACAGATATTGCGATGCTATTGCTGTCCAACTCATGCGCACTGTTACAGATATTGCGATTCTATTGCTGTCCAACTCATGCGCACTGTTACAGATATTGTGATTCTATTGCTGTCCAAATCATGCGCACTGTTACAGATACTGTGACTCTATTGCTGTCCAACTCACGCACACTGTTAAAGATACTGTGACTCTATTGCTGTCCAACTCATGCACACTCTTAGAGATATACATGATCTCAAATGGGTAATGATTTAATATTGAATTTATGAAACGAGTTGAATAATGTCCAGCTTTTGCGAGCCTTGACGAGCAAAAGCGGACATTATTCAACGAGTTTAATAAATTTAATATTAAATCATTACCCATTTGAGATTCTTTTTATCACATAGTTTTTATTTCAGTGGAAATTATTTAGATAGAAAGAAGAACGAATAATTTCGTTCATTCTGACAGACGGTGCACCTTTCATTTGTTGTGCATAAAATAGAGTCCCAAACAAAGTTGAACTGGTAAAAGTAGATTGTACTTTTTTACGAACTATAAATCCAAGAAGAAGCTTCCATCCGAATAAACAGAATATTTTATAACGACAAAATCATTTTTCAAAACAAAATGATCAATGTGATGTGATGCTGCCACATTGTCTGACACAGTACAGTAGGCCTAGAGTACATGTTTACCCTAAAATGTCACTTTCAGAACTAAACGTTACATTGTTGCGATTTTCATATGAAATAGGATTACTGGATGCAAAAATTCCCACATTTACTGCAATGCATTTGTGACCGGGTATTTGCAGTATCTGATTTGGAACAATAGACTGTACAGAAGACGTAAACAAATTTCTATTCGAGTTGGATTTGCATCCCATATATACTGCGTAAAGATGCTGTGGTTGGATAAAGTTCTGTCAGTTAGGAGACCCATTTATGTCCAGATTCTTCTGTGAACAGAGATGAGTTTATTTACTTCTTTAAGTTAACATTTAAACCACGCTTGTATATACGGTGGATTCTATATCTATATTACAGATATAACCCCCCCCCCCGCCACTCGCTATCAAATAAGCAATACCCTTAGCTTTACTTCTTATTGTTGTTCTTGCCTTGTAGTTTTACGCCATTTTTCTTATGATGATATTGTTAAACATGACATAACAAACCCCTGTGGGGGTAACATATCCATATTCAGACAGCCGAGATAATTTTTCCTCAATTTCCTTTCGCGAGTCGAGTTAAAAAATGGCCGCCAAAAAATGTTCATTCAAAACAAAACATTCCAGAACGCGGGGTTAAAAACGTTTTCCCACGATCCCAGCCAATCAGTAAAGAGAATACTGCACAATAATTTCATGGACTTATTTGGACCAATCAGAATCACATAAAATGATATGTTCACACGTATAATATCAAAAATATGAAACTGCACATACTGTAGGCGAAGTGTACCGACTATGTGATAAACTGTGATTCTATTGCTGTCCAACTCATGCACACTGTTACAGATATTGCGATGCTATTGCTGTCCAACTCATGTACACTGTTACAGATATTTGTGATCCTATTGCTGTCCAACTCATGCACACTGTTACAGATATTGTGATCCTATTGCTGTCCAACTCATGCACACTGTTACAGATATTGTGATCCTATTGCTGTCATGCACACTGTTACAGATATTGCGATCCAATTGTTGTCCAACTCATGCACACTGTTACCGATATTGTGCTCCTACTGCTGTCCAACTCATGCACACTGTTACAGATATTGTGATCCTATTGCTGTCCAACTCATGCACACTGTTACAGATATTGTGATCCTATTGCTGTCCAACTCATGTACACTGTTACAGATATTGTGATTCTGTTGCCGTCCAACTCATGCACACTGTTGTGATCCTATTGCTGTCCAACTCATGCACACTGTTACAGATATTGTGATCCTATTGCTGTCCAACTCATGCACACTGTTATAGATATTGTGATCCTATTGCTGTCCAACTCATGTACACTGTTACAGATATTGTGATTCTGTTGCTGTGCAACTCATGCACACTGTTACAGATATTGTGATCCTATTGCTGTCCAACTCATGCACACTGTTACAGATATTGTGACTATTTCTGTCGAATTCATTCAATGTACGCGGCTACAATTACCGCCGTGATTCTATTGCTGTCCAACTCATTCAGTCCACACTGTTGCAGATACTGTGATTCTATTGCTGTCCAGCTCATATACAGGTTAATCACTTATTCACGCGGATGCGGGAGGTCGAGGGATCGAACCCCAGCCGAGTCATACCCAAGACTTATAAAAATGGTACTAGCAGCTGCCTCGCTTGGCGCTCAGCATTAAGAGGTTAGTGTTAGGACTGGTCTGCCTGGTGTCAGGATAATAATAATAATAATAATAATAATAATAATAATAATAATGATAATAATAATAATAATAATGTAACTGGGTGGAACATCATGCTACATATCTGCGGCATGATACCTCAGTGCTAGACATCGCTATAAACTGCCACACTGCAGACATCGCAGTCGTACGATTGAAAAATTGTTAAAACTACGTTAAAAAATCCAAATAACACACACACACACACACACACTTATTCACGATCATAATACTCGGAAATATTTAAGTAACAAATGCATCACGACATAGAGTTAATCATCACTTACACGCGGCATAAAAAAGGTAACAAAAAAGACTCTAGAAAATAATATAAATAAATAGTACTAGTCACTTCTGAACACATGCCCCTTTACGATTTCAGGCCATATATTTGGTCAATAAAATTTTTCTGGGGCAACCAAACTTGGATTTCATTTTAAAAAGGTTTCATGTGGACTCGAGTACTGTTCAAGTAAAGTAAGCTTGAAAGTCTCGAACCTTACAGGTAACAGTAAACTCGAACATTACAGGTAACATTAAACTCGAACCTTACAGGTATCAGTATACTCGAACCTTACAGGTAACAGTAAACTCGAACCTTACAGGTATCAGTATACTCGAACCTTACAGGTATCAGTAAACTCGAACCTTACAGGTAACATTAAACTCGAACCTTACAGGTATCAGTAAACTCGAACCTTACAGGTAACAGTAAACTAGAACCTTACAGGTATCAGTAAACTCGAACCTTACAGGTAACAGTAAACTCGAACCTTACAGGTATCAGTAAACTCGAACCTTACAGGTAACAGTAAACTCGAACCTTACAGGTATCAGTAAACTCGACCCTTGCAGGTATCAGTAAAGTCGAATATGGTTTCACCATTTCACTGCCGTTTCATCATTATTTTTCATTAATTTAAATTTCTTTGCAAAACTGTCTGTAAATATCATCAACGTATACTGGTGATAAAGTATCATGCATTTCATATAGGTTGATCATGATTATTTCTTTGTGTTCCGTTATTATTGTAACAATACTATAATACGCTTCACATGTATAAGGACTTTTAATATGGATGAGATAGCTTGGTTTCTGTCAGTTATAATGTTTTACAACTCTTTATTTGTTATTTTTATACCAAGAAATTTAAATGGGTGCAATAATGAATTTATCTTTTGCGCTTTTCAACTAGAAATTGTACCTCGTTGTTTATGCAAGTTTGAAAGGACGATGTGCATATTTTTCGAACATATTTTAATTTTTA
The DNA here is from genome assembly GCA_016617855.1 of Megalonaias nervosa. Classification (NCBI taxonomy): domain Eukaryota; kingdom Metazoa; phylum Mollusca; class Bivalvia; order Unionida; family Unionidae; genus Megalonaias; species Megalonaias nervosa. The sequence continues at coordinate 27,568 of JAECUM010030729.1, read as the reverse complement.
CAGGTTCTTTTAATACGTTTTTTTATATATGCAACCAATCGCTTGGCTAAAGCCAATGATGCGAGTCAATAAAACCAAACAATTTAATTTGGAAAAAAATTATATGTTGGCGCTAGAACTGTGACTTATTTAATATTGAAAGAATCGAAAGAATTTTAGCTTAAAATTTCGCGGATATTCATTTGAAATTATATCAAAACGTTACGGATCAAACTTTAAGAAAAAATAATATCGTGTTTTCTTCGTATCTATTTGTAATATCCCTAGTGCTATAAATTGAGGGAAGCAGGGCTGTTTAGAAAGAGAATACACAACCTCGATTAAACGCCTCAAACCTCTTCGATAAAACACCTCTCGTCTAATCTCGTCTAATGCCAGTTGATTTGATGCCAAAGTTCTCTTGTTGATACAGTATTAGCTATCTAACGCCACACTCTACGTCCGTCATAGGGACTTGTGAACATGAGTCAAACGTGTTACTTGTATTACGTAAACATATTGCAAGGCTGTGTTGCGTAAAAAGCTCAAATTTAGTAATTTCAATAAAGGTGCCTTTGATAAAAGTAACGGTTACTTTTTTTATTTCAAGCAATCTAAATAAACTCATTCATCTTTGAACACGTCGGCTTAAATAGCGTTCTCAACCAAGACAGTGTGGCTACAAAACAATGGCAAGTTAAACTGTGACCCTATACAACATATTATAAGTATTCACTGCACAGCCACCAGCCATGTGTTGCATACTTCAAGAAAATAAACTGACCGTATTAAGTATGATTACACAAGTTTAAGATAAAGAACATGCATAAAGATCTTGACTGTTCATTCACTCTTTTTTTTGACCTTTGCTTAAACTTTGATATAGCTTTTGGGAGTTCTTATTAGTTACGTCCTTGTAACACATTGCAATATACAATATAATAAGGTGGTATGGAGCATGATGCAAGCTAAAATATATCCATCAGGATAGGTCGCAACTAAAGGTAGACCTCACTTCTAAGCTAACTCTGTGTGTGTGTGTGTGTGTGAGAGAGAGAGAGAGAGAGAGAGAGAGAGAGAGAGAGAGATTTGGATTTGCAACGTAGCTTTAAAAAATGTTCAGTCATACCGCTACTATGTCCGCAGTGTGGCATTTTTGTAGCGATGTCTAGTACTGAGGCATCATGCCGCAGACATGAATCGTCATGTCCCACCCAGTCACATTATCTTGACGCCAGGCCGACCAGTCCTTACACTATCCCCTTAACGTTGTGCGCCAAGCGAGGCAGCTGCTATTACCATTTTTTGAAGCCTTTGGTATGACTCGGCCGGGGTTCGAACCCGCGACCTCCCACATCCGAGGCGGATGCTCTAACCACTTAGGCCACCGAAGTCGTCTCTAAGCTAACTGTAATATATCGCGAAATTCATTTCGATGCAGGTGTTGATGTTACACTGAGGTATATATGCCTGCCTGCCTGCCTGCCTGCCTGCCTGCATGTATGTATGTATGTATGTATGTATGTATGTATGTATGTATGTATGTATAATTTGAGCAGTATACCAGTGAGATACAACTCACTAAAATTACAATTCTTAGTGCATTCCGTTCACGTATTTCTTAATGGGCTATTCATAAAATAAATTAAACAAAATATCACTCTTCTCAAGTGTATTAGTATATTAAGTCATGTATATTCCTGCCTTTAATCCCAAATAAAAGTAGGCCTGTATATGTAACTGAAAGGTGACACCTACTTGTCAAAGGAAAACTGATACTGTTAGTTCTTTTAAATGATTTTTCGTGCATATTACAGCCGATTTTTCCTTTACTCGGGCTTGACACTAAGCCTTTCACAGTTCCAGGTTGATCTGTGCCCCGAAAGATTCAATCCGACAGGTATGCCGCAAATTAGCCTACTTTGGTAACACGGTCTTGAATTGTGCATGACATTACAATCTTGCCGTGTAAAGCAAAGCGTTGTACTGTGCAGTTTTGATGGTCTATACCCATTCGGAATTAACTTGACTTTTTCTGCGAAACAAAAATATGCCTCGGATGCACATAAAAATCATATATATATTTTTTGCCGCAATTATTTTTTCCAGAAAGGAAAAAGAAACCGAACTTATTTAGAACACCTCGGCTATTTCTACGATCGGATTCACTGTAGAAGAAGTTACGAATGAAAAAAAAAATAGATCGATTAAATCATTGTTTGGTAAATACCCAAAGCAGTCCGAATGGCAGCTACCGACATACAGTCGAAGTAGGCTCCGTAGGATTCACCTTGAAGTTATGAATGGGTTTATACCCTTACTATGGTCGTGCTTGAGCACACCCAGTCACGGATAAGAACATATTCTATAGTGTACCTTTTTCAAATTTACGAAGAACTCAAAAATATTTAAATATTCAGATTATCTTCTCCTTTTATTGCAAGAATATTCAGTCCAGGTTACTTCTTTATAGTGGAAACATCCGGGCATTATACATTTAAATTCATTTGTTTTGAGGCATGCTATATCCTTCGTGTTTTATGAATCTTGTAGCTTGTGTCTTGCCCAAGGACTGAATAGCCACTAGCTGAAAATATGTTACGGCATTTTGGAGCTTGCGTTGCCAAGTAATTTGGAAATCAGCGGTGATTCACTTTCAAGCACTGTCCCATCTAACTACTAACTTGTATCAGAGACTCGTTTTGTTTTTATGCCTCTTTGCTTGTAGCCATTGGCGACTGAGAGCAAATTATGAGTGTCTGGTGGATTTGAGATTTACGTTGGGTTATTTACTTGCTACTAAATGCCGTTTTCCCGCTGGTTTACAAACACAGGCGGGTGTAACTCATCCTTTATTATTGTCGTGGACATGATCTAATAATACTGAGTAAATCAATTAGTCTCCTTCAAGCTATTTATTACATTCGGTCAGCCGGGCAGCCACTTAACACCAGGCAGTGAGCGACCTGACAATGTCAATCATCCCAGGAATCATTGGAATATCAAGATACGGGGTCACGGATTTGAAGAGCGGGGAGTAGAAACATGCGGTTCTGTAGAATTTTTTTTTTTCTTTCTGAGAGGGTTGTATGACGTCTTAAAGACCATCCCCTTTTAACAAAAAGCCTTCTTGTAAAATAGTGACTGGCCATTTATTTTCTTGAATAGTTCCTACCTTCTCTCTGTTGTTATAGATGATGCTGAGAAGCCTTGGTATATTTAAGGAAGGTAGATTCAGAATATGTTTAATTGTTTATAAGACCTATTCATTATGAACGCTGTGCAACAAAACATCTGACCATATTTCTTCGAGGAAAAACATCTTATTTGTTATCGACTGTATCGACATCTAGAGTCTGTATCTTTATCCCCGTCTTATCCTCACTCACAACAGGAATGATACAAAACTTGGAGTTTGGCAGTGCATACATGATCAAACATACACATTCATCAAAATTTGCTTCCTGTTGAGGAGATGGTAATCGTGATGAATAAAGAAAATAATACTTTTCATGGCAGTACTCGAGGTAAATACTGATACATACGGAAATCTCGTATAATAGCGAGATAAGAGATAACGAGATTATTTAGAGCGTATTGGAGTTTATTCTCCGACTTCAACAAAGAATAAAAAGGGGGAGGGGGCATGAACTGTATATTAATCGATTTTCTATTTTAAAACAACATTAGCAGTACAATTATTTTTATAGCTTTATCATAAACGCCATTTCTCAATCAGAATCAATGTGATCGTGCTATAAGTGTATTATGTGAAATAAATTTTATAATCTTTTGAAGACTAAATAATCATTTAGCCACGTGGTGAATAAATAATACGCACAGCAAGTGGATAAAATAAACAGAAGTGCGCATACGACGAACACTTAATGATGTTACGATTCGAAAGTAAACGGCATTTCAACCATGATCTGATATGTAAAGCACATCAGTGTTCTGAGAAACTGCTTCACCAAATTTAAAACGATAACTACAAACTTTGACAATACGACGATGTTTGAATTGGTAAAGGAAAATCATTTTCAAACTGGTAAAGGAAAATCATTTTCAAACTGGTAAAGGAAAGTCATTTCCAGTCAGAATTAAAATTTATACCAGCCGACGGTAAACCTGGAATTACCAAGAGAAATCGGCCATCTCGCAAGCCAATATAGATAATTCTGTAAGGTGTTATGGGTGACTGATATTAGATTCTCCTTTGTGGAAGTTTTCACTGATATAGGAGGTAAACTGGTACAAGTATAACACTGTACCAGTTTTTAACCAGAATGCATTGCACAAAATCTGCCACAAGAGCTTGGCAAATGGCTGATTTGTATATGGATTTCCATGCCTACCGTCGTCTATCACAAATACAAGTTCAAACTAAAGCCGACATCGCTTTACCTGCTCAGATAACCGAACGTTCGTGTTGTCATGGTTGTCATTTTTAATTTAATCATATATTATTTCTGTAAGCTACAATACTGTCCCTATTAATTAGATCGTGTTAAATTGGTATTTATATATGTGTAAATAATAACGTCGCTACATGTTTTATCCTGTAGATTCTCAACCGACAAAGATATCCGGTGTCATATCAGTTTGTAATTTGCTAGAATACGGTTTTATATATATATATATATATATATATATATATATATATATATATATATATATATATATACACACACACACACGCACATATATGAGAGAGTGTGTGTGTTCTTGATAAATATTATTATATTTGAATTTTTGTCAGTAAACTAATTCTTGCGTTAATATTTCCGACTTGAGTTTAAAGGAGTTTAAAGTTTAACTCTCTGAAAACAAACAATGATAATGCAATCGAATAGTAACCATCGCTAGAAAAGAGTTGTCGATCCACTGTGTTCGTAATCGACAGTTAGCATATATACGTATCCACAAAAGGGTTTGCTCATTCGCCGTCTAATTAGTTGCTGCTGAAAGAAACTGATTCAATCAGATTACTCGTTACATTTTCCTAGGATGCTAATCTGGAATAAACACAGCTGCCGCAATAGACAATGTCACTTGTTTCATATCAGTTTATCCAATTTATAACGTCCACACATCTTTTCTTTCTAGATAAGGCTGGTGAACGAGCTCTCTCATTGGTCAATTTGATTCATTCTTCCAGACTCTAGATCTGTTATAAAATTTCAATCCTTACACATTTTTGTGATTTTTGGGGGATATTTTGTTGTTAGCAAGCTTATTATGGTTTGCTATAACAAAATGTCGCAAAAACAAAGAGCTTTGTAAAGTTAATTACATTACTAAAGAAGTCTTGTGTGTTCCATTAAAATATGTCTAATCTGATTTATTTTTTTAAATAATCGTTGAGATTCCTTTAAAATGTTTGCTTTTTTAAAATTAGGACATATAAAACTCATGCAGCTTGGACAAAATCTATTCAACTTTTTTTGGCGGCGGATCTCAATATTAACTAGAGATACGCGGTATTACCGGTATACCGAGGTGTTTTAATCCAGTGGTACGTACCACGGTACTTTTTCACTGTACCAGTACTTCGATAGTTTCCCTCAGAAAGAAATGTACCAAACTTTCCGAGCAATCTTGTTGCAAACTGAATGATATTAACACCATGTTTTAATTTATCTTGACAAAATAATGCCCCCAAATTATTTTTATTATTTTTGGGTGCCCCGGATGGCCGAGTGATCTAAACGTTCGCCTTACCGATCACTGCCATTTTACCCATGTCAGCCTGAGTTCGAGTCTCGGGTTCGGCCAATGTGGGTATGTAAGTATGTGAGAAAGCTTGCCAATAGCTTCCCATGGTTGGGTTTGCCCCGGCTTCTTCCTCCACCAGTTACATTGGCTGCCATAAATAGCCTATACTGCGCTGAGAAATGGCGTTAAACCCCTAGAATAATAATAATAATAATAATTATTATTATTATTATTATTATTATTATTATTATTATTTTACAAAAGAGTTGTTTTTTGCACATTAACTTTGAATAGTACAGATACAACCATATTTAAAATCCTTAAATCACATGTTTGTAACTTGTCACGCATGTTAATGTATGTTTAAAAATACCTCTGTATGCCGCGGTACAAACAAAATGTTTCGTGGTACCCATCTGTACTATTAACCGTGGTAGAAAAGTCTGACTACTGCGTGGCAGGAGCCGTACAGTTAAAGAAGTGAACTTATTTTGACGGTTATCTGTGCTTTATGATGCCTGACTACTGCGTGGCAGAGGCCGTACGACAGAGAAGTCAGCTTACTTTAACGGATGTCTGTGCTTTATGAAGCCTGACTACAGCGTGGCAGGAGCCATACGGTAAGGAAGTCAACTTACTTTAAGGGATGTCAGTTTTTTCATGACGCTCGTGAATTGTTTTAAATAAATTGACTGATACTATCACTACCATGATGTACTTTTCCCGTCCCTTACCAGAGGCTTATGACCTTTAGCACGCGATTTATTTGATCAAAGAATACATAGGTACAGAAATAATGTTGGTGCTCTTTCATCTTCCCTAGCCGACCACGAACTCTCCTTGCTTGCTATCGACCCGTTTACACAGAGCATACTTGTCCAACCCCACTCATAACACGTATAACCCCATTCAACTATCAAATCGACATGAAATTGTCTCTGTTATCCAAACACTGTTCTCCGCGGGAAGTTCTCGATAAGTGGAATAGTTTTCATGGGGCCAGATATATCCCTCAACATCTTATCTACGGCCTTTTATCTCCTCCCGTTATCGAAATATGTGCACAAACAACAGGCAAAACAATACAAAGGCAACGGTGCAGGTGCTACGGGTAGTTCCTACGCAGGTATGTAAAGTATCGACGCTTCAGCAAAACCTTCCCATAACCAGGATTATATGGCCTACTTCAACATCTATATGCAGGTGCTTATCTTTCATATAATCCTCGTATGCATGTTTTGGAAAACTCATGGTGGCAATAATTCCCTCGAGTGCTATACTTCCTTATGATATTCCACTTCAAATGGGAAGAATCATTGGAAATACTTTAATCACTTACCCCAGAAGATCTTTGAGAAAACAGAATCCATGTAAACTACTGGGGAAGCCCCAGAAACAACTATATATATATATATATATATATATATATATATATATATATATATATATATATATATATATATATTACATACATACATACATACATACATACACTACATTTTATTAAACAGAATAATAAAAAAAGAGTACCAGCGTCATTGAGTCACACATTTTAGAACGAAGTATAAAATAAAATACATTTCTTCCCCGGGGGGCCCCGAGTGGCCTAGTGGTCTAAAGCGCTCTCCGTTACGGATCATTGCCATCTCACCTCTGTCTGCGTGGGTTCGAGTCTCGGATTCGGCCAATGTGGGTATGTGAGAAAGCTTGCCAGTAGCTTCTCGCGGGTCGGTGGTTCTTTCCTGGGTTCTTCCTCCACCATTAATACTGGCCGCCATGTATAGCCTATCGTGTGCTGAAAAATGGCGTTAAACCCTACAACAACTACAACAATAACAACATTTCTTCCACAATGTTTATACCTTAATGAAGATACTAGTATCACCCTTTTCACGTTGTCGAGTGTTCAAGGGGTTCTTTCAGCCAGCGTATTCCAAGCGTTTCACGTAAAACGTATCCTTATCCCTTAACTCAGAGTGGTTTAAAATTCTGTATTTCATTCAAATGTTAACCTCTCTCTCTCTCTCTCTCTCTCTCTCTCTCTCTCTCTCTCTCTCTATATATATATATATATATATATATATATATATATATATATATATATATATCTGTGTCTAACTTTCATGGTAGTAGAACGTTTTATTTATTGATCATGAAATGGGAACTGCTAACTAATCTTGACATCACTTTTTATTGGCTTTTCCATATACTTTAGTTCAGATGTCCATATAACTTTATTCACCTGCCTATATGCTTTAATTCAGCTGTTCATATACTTGTATTCACATGTCCATATACGTTTATGCTTCTGTCGATATAATTTTATTCACATTTCCATCTACTTTCATTAACCCGTCCATATAACTTTATTAACCTGTCCATATACTTTCATTCACCCGTCCATATAATTTTATTTATCTGTCCATATAATATTATATACTTATCCATAAACTTTATTCACCTGTTCGTATATTTTTACCCGCTCCGCTGGCCTAAGTGGTTAGAACATCCGTTCGAACCCCAGCCTAGTCAATCCAAATTCTTCTAAAAATGATTCAAGTAGCTGCCTCGCTTGGAGCTCAACATTACGAGGTTAGTGTTAGGACTGGTCGGCCTGGTGTCAGGATAATGAGACAGGGTGGGACACCGCAGACATTGTATTGATATGACTCAAATTATTAAAGCTACGTTAAAAATTAAACACACACACACACACACACACACACACACACACACTTTTATTTACTTGTGTATACTTTAATTCACCTGTCCACATGCTTTCATTGACCTGTCCATATACTTATATTTAATTGTCGATATACTTTTATTTACCTGCCCAAATACTTTTATTTACCTTCCCATATATTCGTTAACCTTTCTATATACCCTTATTTACCAGTCCATATAATGTTACTTACCAGTCCATATAATTTTACTTACCTGTCCATAAACGTTTATTTACCTATCCATATGCATTTGTATCATTCAGTAATCAGAAGCAAACAAACTTAAGATAGAAGGAATGACCCTCTAAGTAAAAGATAAAAAAATGAAGCGAGAGGTATAAAATAAGAAGATGCTGTTGGGGCGCTTTAAAATATTCACTGCTTGCAACATTAACTGTTGACTGTTGACTAATGTCACGAGACATGTAACTGTTACCTATTGACTAATGTCACGAGACATGTAACTGTTACCTGTTGACTAATGTCACGAGACATGTAACTGTTACCTGTTGACTAATGCCACGAGACATGTAACTGTTACCTGTTGACTAATGTCACGAGACATGTAACTGTTACCTGTTGACTAATGCCACTAGACATGTAACTGTTACCTGTTGACTAATGCCATGAGACATGTAACTAACGTCGAGTCTTTATATTTCAAAACAATGTCCAAAAGTTCTAATCAAGGAATTATGACTTATTTTTTACCAATCCGAGTTGACAAAGATTTGTTTCTTCTCTTAATTATTGTGCTTTTGCTTAACCTTTCCAAATCTCACTTCGACTGAATCAAAATGCTTCTGATTTTATACCAGCATCTATTACTATTATATGTTTTGTCTCGCCATTGACACAACCCATGCAAATTACAAACTTTATCATAAATGTATTGATCTTGGAACTATTACCCTATCTGTCCTAGATATCTGCTAACATATGTACATAATCACCTCAGGTCTTAACAAATTATTTCAGCTGCATCGCATCTCAGTACGTTACAAACCAAAACTCCGTTTGTATGAACATGGCTGGCATGATTGAGGTTTATCTGCAAACACGAGACTACAAAGGCTTTGCTATCGGTGACCGCCCTCCATGTTTATGTAAGCCAATTCTAGCCTCCACGGACAACAAGGAACAAGTAGAAAATGCGGAGCGAAGTGATGCCACATGTCCGGGTGTGGCCATAATAAACGTTTCTGATGCAACGGAATGGGCTCAGAGTTATGCGACAGGTGCACTTGGGGGGGGGGTCGCAGAAAAGTCTCGTTATGTGATTCCTGTAACTAGACTAATCTTAGCACTTTCCCAAATCTAAGTCTGCAGAGCCGTATCCTCCATTGGTCTGCCAAATATGGTGAAAGTCAAGACAATTCGGTTACTAGAAACACCGAAATACGCTCAAAAAACCGAAATACACAATTATTTACATGCGTTAGGTGTATATATTGGTGGACACCCCGATATTATGATTTAAAAATAATAATGATAATTATAATAAGCAACACATAACTTAGATTTTAGCGATTTTGATACGAATTATTTATCTGTTACCAATTTCTGGCGCAATTCATGTAATGACGTCACGATCGTACTTGATTTACTCGATTGGACAGGTATGATAAGTCGCGAATAGGTCAGAACTTAAAATATCAGAGTGGGATTAAGATTATGAGAATCCGGAACGTGTATTTACAAATTTTCGGTGTAAATATAATGTACTCATGTGTTTAAAAGTAAATAAAGATGTAACTGACATACAAAACAAGGTAAAAGCTGTCCAGTCTAGTACGACCGAATGACTTCATTACACGAATGGAGCTATAAATAGAAAAATGTAAATAATTCCTATAAAAATTACGAAAATTAAATTTTATTTCGCTTTTTTAGCGTTATTCAGCACGTACAAGTCACAATGCATTTATCTTCATAAGTGTTATGGTAAAAATAGGTGTATTTCGATGCATTTCGGTTTTTGAGTGCATTTCGGTTTTGGAGTTAATTATGGTGTTTCTAGTAACACAAGAAAATTGGGTGATGGATCAACGGGGAAAAAGATAGGGGTGGTGGCAATTCAGTTACGGACACTTTGCACGACTGATGTAGAAGTAATACTTTGCACGACTGATGTAGAAGCATGCTTGCTTGAGTTCCGTGTTTAGGCATTATTGATGGCGACTCCTCAGCGATTACTAGCAGGTCGTAACATATTTTAAGACTTGTTCATCATGATGGGGAAATAAAAATAGGATGAGAGTGAGACAGAGTGAGAGAAGAGATGAGGATGAAAATAAATGAAACAGGCAACGATATGGAAATACAGGTTTTGAATAACGTATTCATGGGCAGACATATTTCCTAAATAGGAAAAGAAACTGGTTCCAAAAGTCACACACACACACACACACACACACACACACACAACTTCATAACTACAAATTCAAAACGGTTTTCCAACGTTCCGAGCTAGACAAGCTATTCGTCAGGGGCATCAACACATTACATACACAAAACACTAAACACAAAATATATGAAAATTCTAGACTCCTACATGTTAAAATCACAAGAGGGAATTACAACAAGAGATATGCACATAAAAAGTTGCGTAACAATAATAAACGTCAGGTTTATTGTGTCTCTCACATAGAGAACCAACATCTCTTGACCTAATTGTCTATACTTTGGACATACATACATACATGCATACGTACATACATACATACAGTGCCAGATTAAGGCTTTCCAGGGCCCTGAAAATATTATGGTGCGTCCTACAAAATTTGAAACTCAAAAAAAAACAATATTAAAAGCTAAATAGGTGGGAAAATACAGTGTTACCATCATTCCAAATCAAAATACTCGTACATGCAGATCGAAATGGTCATACATAATTCATTCAATTTTCAATATATATATATATATATATATATATATATATATATATATATATATATATATATGTGTGTGTGTGTGTGTGTGTGTGTGTGTGTGTTGGCATTAACCACGGTACTTCTCAATGTACCGGTATTTTGGTAGTTTCTGTAAATGGAAATTTCCGAATAATCTCGTTACGAATAAAATGCTATTGACAGCATATTCTTTTATATTTTTTACAAAACTGTTTTATTTGTCACAAATTAATTTTGAATATTGCATATATAATTACAGTCATGATCCTATAATTTCGTTTCACACGTGTCACATATGCCAACGTTGTGTCCAAATGGGATGTTATGTAAGACTTGGTTCAACCCCAAATTTTTGAAAGCAGTTTGGAATATTTTTTAAAAAAACAAGAATAAATGCCACTTTTTCGTTATTTTGTAGCGAATGTCAATGTGTTAAGGACATGGATTCCTTTGTTCGACTGCAGATTATGCTAAGATTTTCAGAAGATCAATTGTTTTCTGTTTGAATTGTACAGAATTTCTCAAGTCCAATCAATATTTGTTTTCATAGCTGAACCAGTGTGTTCTGCGTATAACTGCCCTGTCTGATAAGTATCTTCCCCACATGCTGGCATCCCACTCAAAGTTATCCCGAGTATTATATCAATAGCATAACTTGTAAATTGCAATATTCGGTGTGAACACTTCCTATTTGTATCAACAAACTCTCTAATGTCAGCACAACGTATTTTACACCATGTCAGCTATAATGTAAGCTTAATCAACTCACGTTAGTTCAAGTGTTTAGATGCCAACTTATACAATAATTAACATGCACATAGCAAAAATCATCTGCTATAAGGTTCTGGCTATTTAATTTTTAGGGGTTGGTTCGTTGCGATTTTCTTTTGAGCTGAGATCTTTCATTTTCTTGAATCTCCATATAAATATTTTTTTCAAATAATGTAATAGATACAATATCGTGTTATTTGCTGTAAATAAGACCAAGATATTTTTGGCGGTTTTGACAGACGGATTTTTTTCTTTTATGAAAGTAGTGTTAGGCTCCTCTCAGAACATTAAATCGTACGTCCATAATGCCATTTCGGTATCGCATGACCCGTGACACGTATCGCGCTAGGTTAAGACATACCGAAGTAGAAAATTTCCCATGGTATCAAGCTTTAATATATATATATATATATATATATATATATATATATATATATATATATATAAAGAGAGAGAGAGAGAGAGAGAGAGAGAGAGAGAGAGAGAGAATGGCGCAAATACAAAATATTTTCCCAAGTATTTTTCAAACTTTTTGAGTAAAACAAGCTCTGGGTCTGGGAGCAGAAACAATGTACATCCACAAAACAAATACTACAGACAAAAGCCAAGTTTAATTCTTGACTCCTTCATTTTTGAATGACGAGGAAATAAACAAACAAAGGATACAAAGTATAGGAATGAAGGAAGACACAATTAAACGAGTAAACAATGTATATATTTTATGCTAAAATCAGCCCAACAAATTAGTATAACAAAAATGATAGAGAGGATTGTCGTGCCCATCACGCTGCGAACCAAAGTGTTTTGACCTAATTCCAAGCAGGGAACAAAGAAAGGACACCATTTGTTACGAAAAATAAACGCCATCTACAAATAAAATACAAATTATATCCCGGTAAAGTTATGCATGGAAGTACTAAGGAAATATATCAACAGCATGGTGTAACGGGATAATGGACAATAATAATAATAATAATAATAATAATAAATTCAGGATGTAGCGCTTATCTTTGGATACTACACTGTATAATCGGATTCATCAACATATGAAATAAATGCAGATAGAATTACACCACTATAATCAAAGAATTTGCACTCATTCTGAGCAAGAACCGACCCCATGCCAAAGAAACGGCACCTATCACCTATCTTTCATGCACCGACGAACTGACCTTCTTGGCCATTTGCTTAGCCCCCTAAAAATTTGTTAACAAAATCGAAGGCGTACATAAGAACATACGACAGAAACAGTGCAGTCGAAATAATCTCGATTTTCAGTCTCACGTAGGGACTTTACACACAAAAAGAAATAAAACAGCGAAATATATACACAAAGTACTCAAAATGGGTCTCAAACGATGTGTCGAACAATACACCTGTTGGAAGACATAACTGGTTGCAAAAAGCCATCCCCTGTAAAATCTGGCCACCATAGGACGAGTCTGCAAGACGGGGACATTGACCCAATTATGCTAATATTTATGGTTTTGCTGTCAGTTTAAATTTTTATTTTAGCAAACGTTTTGTGGACCAGTGATACACTCATTCAATGAAATCGTGAATGTTATCATTTCAGCATATATTCATTACTAAATCTGTGGGTAGATGGTTTTCAAGACGTATTGGAAAACCAAACATTTCCCTTTGTGTCTTTTAGGCAGATTAAAATTGTTTGGTAAAGTCCTGAGTGAACAAAACATATGCAAATTTCAATACATTGCCTAAAGTAATCTTAACTATAACTCAATACCGGCTACGAATTATTGGAGAATTTTTAACTGTAGAATTAGACTGATATGAAATAGACAAGGACTTCTTCAATCCTACCTTTCTATTAAGTTCGACTGATCTGCAGTAAAGAAGGACATCTTCAGCTCTATATTCCCCGTAAGTTCGACTGATATGCAGTACAGAAGGACTTCTTCTGCTCTACCTTCCCAGTAAGTTAGATTAATATGCAGTAGAGAAGAACATCTTCAGATCTACCTTCCTCGTAAAAGCTGGACTGATATCCAATAGAGAAGGACTTCTTCAGTCCTACTTACCTAGTAAGTTAGACTGATATGAAACATCGAAGGGCTTCCTCAGTCCTATCTTCCAAGTACATTAAACTGATATGCAATAGAGAAGGACTTCCTCAGTCCTACTTTCCTAGTAAGCTGGACTGATATGCAATAGAGAAGGACTTCCTCAGTCCTACGTTCCTAGTAAGTTAGATTGATAAGAAACAGAGAAGGACTTCCTCAGTCCTACTTTCCTAGTAAGTTAGACTGATATGAAACAGAGAAGGACTTCCTCAGTCCTACGTTCCTAGTAAGTTAGATTGATAAGAAACAGAGAAGGACTTCCTCAGTCCTACGCTCCTAGTAAGTTATTTAGATTGATATGAAACAGAGAAGGACTTGCTCAGTCCTACTTTCCTATCCTTAATAAGACTAAAACTATCTGTAAGAACGTTTTGAATAGAAGCATGATGCCAAAGAGAGGCAAATCTATTCAAAACTAATTCGAAGAACAAAAACAACAGCATGTAGGTATATATGATTCTACTTATATGTAGGTTTGAAGTACAATCCCAGTTACGAACTGCTGCCGTGTATGTTTAGGCATTCCCGTCCCCAACCCCCGCCCCCTCCCAAAAAAAAGAATAAATAAACCACACACACATAGATAACGACACAATAACGCTAACATTCCTCAAATACAAAGTCAAATAACTTTTTTTAATATAAAACTAACTCTTTTAAAACGTCAAAGACTTTATCATCATGAATATCTTTACAGAGATGAGAAGGGGCCCCTCCGAAGAAAAACGTTGTTTCGAATTTTGGGCTCCCACTGGGCCCGGCAACCTCACTCCCACCCATTTGGGGGCGTTCTAAGCCACTGGTTCTATAGTTTAATTAGTGTTTCGATGACATTATCGTTTTCCAAAATCTAGGTACTCTGAGCAATCTTCCTCATAATGCTTAGTTCAATCAGGAAATCATTATGCGTTCAAGTTCATATACAGGTAGTTAGATAACGACATGCGGGAGTTCGCGGGTTCAAACCCGGCCAAGTCATACCAACGACTTATAGAAATGGTACTAGCAGCTGCCTCGTTTGGCGCTCAGCATTAACAGGTTAGTGCTAGGACCGGTCGGCCTGGTGTCGGGATAATGTGACTGGGTGTGACATGATGCTACATGTCTGCGGCATGAAGCCCTAATGCTAGACATCACTATAAACTGTCACACTGCATACATCGTAGCGATATGACTAACATTGTTAAAGCTACATTAAAAATCCAAATCACAACACACAAACAGATAACGACAACAGATGAGAATGTCTCTGATGAACTAGAAATGCTTCTTTAACTTGTATAAATAAGATTCCAAATATATGCAAAGGATTTTTAACAGCTGTAGACCAGCTGTAAATCGGGTGCCAACTACAAACCACAAGTACACACCAATGAAGACCATATGTAGATCAGGTACCGATTACAAACTACAATCATGCACCAATCAATATACACTAGACGTATATCACGTATAAACTACACGCGGCCGGTATACAGCAATGTAGGCCAGTTGTAAATTACGTGTCATTTACATACCACCGGTATTCACCAATGTAGGCCAACTGGAAATCACGTGCCAACTACATACGACCGGCATACACAGATACTGACTCTTGCATCACTTTAAGGTTTCTAATTGATATATTTATTTTGCTACACGATATAAACTTATGTATCCAACCATAGAAAACCCTCATTCTAATTCACCAGTTTTGCATACATTTAAAAATTTATATACATGTGTATATTTATATACATGGGGAAAATTCTGTCATGTGAACGTATTTGCACACATTTAAATTTACATGTTTAAATCTACACAAAGCCCTGAGGTAGTGCAACAGTAAATGCAAACATGTAACTTTGTAAGATATGCAAATTCCAAGCGTATGCATTGCAAAATATACACTCGCATGTATTTTAATGTATTCGTTGAAACATTTAGACCCGAAAATATATAAGATTAGTTTTATAACTTTAGCAAACTTAAGTTTGGACAATATTTATGTGTATACAAGTCCATCATTTATTATGATTTTTCCATGCATACGTTTCTATATATCTGTCTTCTCTATCTTGTATGTATGTATGTATGTATGTATGTATGTATGTACCTCTGGCAGATCATTTTCTAGAATAAAACCTATATATAGTATAAAAATATTCTTCATACAAAAACTCAGGCGTTGCATCAGGTCTGCAGTGCACTCGGTATTAGGTTTGCAGAGAACGTGGTATCAGATTTGCATTCGTTTTCGGACAAGTTTTAAAAGTATGGTTTGACAAAACCAATTTCTGCTCTTGCTTATTTTGGGTTTTCATGGCTCTGCAGAATTGGAAAGTGAAAAGAAAAAGGCAATTAGTAAGAGAGAAAGCGTGGACATTGACACCCCCACCACACCTCACCTCCTTAATCGCTCTCTCCTTTGCCAATATGGTAAAACTGACGAAACCATGATTCAAGACATAAGAACAAATTTCTAAGACTTACATCAATCGTAGCCAGTCAGATTTAAAAGACACCACATAGGTAGGTCTTGACGAGCTTCGCACAAAATTTTGTTTCAAATCCGTGAATTACCTATTCATTAGCTGTGTCTAAGTCCAACAAGGGATTTAACTCTGTCTAACTGTAATGAAACAAATTAAAATAGAAATTAAATAAGGTCTTATTTTATCAAGTCCCATGCAAAATAATTTTTCGATCAACTGACCTCTAGGCCGAAACGAAATGTATGACGTACATGACATGCGATAGGCTCCCGCCATAGAGAGTACTGTACTCAGAGTGCAATGGACAACAAAAAAAGTGCCTTATACCTCCATTCGACTTACAAGTAAACAAATGAAAGCGTTTACCACTTTCAATTATATGCGTAAAGTTGCTCTTCTTTTCATATTTCTGCATTTATTCGAGATTCCTTTCATTGCATTTGCGTTGCTTGTGGAGAGGGATGTGTCTTTATTCTCAGACAAAATTAAGAAAGAATAGATTGCAGAGTGAATAATAGTAACTTTGGTGTTATGATGATTATATAAGCAAGTCTGTTTATCTCGATGTGTTTACCTCTGTACCTGCATGGGTGGGTGTCGATAAATAATGAACGAATAAATCAATACATGTATGTAAGATCGACCTTGATTCGAATCGCCAAACATTGCTAAGAGTAAATGTTGCATTTAGACTCTTTCATCTCACTAATAGACGATGCCGTTAATGGTGATGACATTTTCGAAAGAAATTGTAACTGTTGTCGTTGTTCTCGAAGATAGTGTTTCCATCACATATCTTAATTCCATATTATGATTATAATTTATTACCCGTAAAAGACATGGTTGCACCTAAATAAACCTAATTTTTGTTCATATATAAAAACTTGTCCAAATATAGACAACTTGTGCAGAGTCTGCGCAGTGAGAAAGTCGTAGCTCTCCAGTTTCTAACGAGTGTTCTTCCAAGTCTTTCTTGGACTTGGTATCTTTTGTTCTTTCAAATCTTTCTTGCCCTCGTATATGCTAGCAGAAGCAAAATATGTTTGATAAAAGTGTTGTCAATAATCTAGTAACTTTTGAAACAGCTACGAGGCTTTTATATGAATACATATGAAGAAGATCGACTAATGCAACCAATACATCACAAAAATAATCTAACCTCGAGATAGCTAATTTGACGATTAACACGGATGACTATGGGTTTATGCTGAAAGGTGTAGTGATGCGAATGCAATGGAACCTAATAATCATGTCACAGTAATTATGTAGCGTGAATACTTGAAGATCACTTGGTTTTGCGTAATGTATAGACAAAATTAACCCAAATTATCATACAAAAGATTAGGATGTTTGGTTTAATAAAATATATTTGCATTGACCACTTTATCATGGTTTGATAAAAGTTTGCATCGTAGTACGTGTTGTTTTAATATCGTGTTAATCTTGAAAACAAATCGACTTACAGATGCATCGACATTTAACCAAGCTCACAAACCGTCTTCACGAAGCGACTTTGAAGGAATAAGACCATGACGTGGTCCAATGTACAATCATGACAATGCAGAAGTTATCTGATACTCTCTCTCTCTCTCTCTCTCTCTCTCTCTCTCTCTCTCTGATATTGATATTCTTTCTCGACCTTACAATTGTCATCAGTAGAAATGAATAAACATCACAACATGTTGTCTGAGCAATAGAATGCATTGGAAAACATTCTACATTTGCCTAATGCAAGGTAGAGGTATCTCAGAGCGAAGAACAGATTGAATGTACAAACATTCTACATTCAAAGATTGCACAAACATTATGCATACACGATAGAATGCATAAGAATGAAAATGTCAAGGTCATGAACTTCTGTAAATATCACATGACAATAAACAAAAACAGACTAACAGCAGTAGCAGCGCCAGCAGCAGTACACACATTAGTTTTACAAGCACTAGTACTGGTGGTGTCAGTAGCAGCGCCAGCAGCAGTACACACATTAGTTTTACAAGCACTAGTACTGGTGGTGTCAGTAGCAGAATAAACACATGTAGAAAGATGAGAAAGAAGAGAAGAGGATTAAATAAAGACAAGGGGGACAATCATGCTTCTCTTATTTTGATCCAAGTTTATAATCAGTTGCAAGAGGGGAAAGAGAAAAGGTATCCGAAATTTTGTTAAAAATGAAATACTTGACTGAATACTTGACCTGACGAGAATAGTGACTGATGTAACATCACAAAAGTTCAATGGTTTTTAATCAATGTTTACTTTGTTTCTTTGTTTTATTAACAACGTGATAGTAAAAAAAACACTTTTGCAAAAAAACAATTGCCAAATTTCAACCAAAGACTTGCACACTATTAACAACTTGTAATTTTTTTAATAGCATTTCACCACAAATACGTGACATACGATTTCACGTCATATTAGACATTAAGCGTATTTATCATGCGAAACAGTAAACGTGTAATCATTTAATTATTTATCAATCCAGTTATCTATCACTTAGGAAAAGATATGACAATAGTTGGATGTGTTCAATGTTTCTCAGAAATTACGGTTTGTCTAAGTTAGGTTTATTTTATGATACTTTCTTCACTTGAACCTATTAGGAAGAAGAACTAATTTCTTCATCTAACTGCCGTCTTCACTTTTACCTATTAGGAAGAACTACTTTCTTTATTTTGATCCATTAGGAAATAGGACAATTTTGTTCATATGGACCCATTCGGAAGAAGAACACCTTTCTTCATTTGTACTCATTCGGAAAAAGATTTATTTTGTGTGTTTTCAGCACATCATAGACTCTGCATGGCGGTCAGTATATTTGGTGGAGGAAGAACTCGGGGAAAACCCCCATAAGAACCAACGACTCCCGGCAGCTACTGACAAGCTTTCTCACATACCCATTGTGGCCCAGCCGAGACTCGAACCCACGCGGACAGAGGTAAGATGTCAATGATCTGCAAAGGCGAGTGCCTTCGACCAATCGGCCACCAGGGCAACTCAGAAGAATTAAAAGAGTTTCTTAATTCGATGACTGGCCAGCAGCCATCAATACAAACCAGAAAGGAAGTGTAGATTTTTTAGGCGTAACAAAACCAATGGAAATAACTTCAGAACGTTTCATTTTTTGTGCAAGATTCGAGTTCATGTGGTTAGGAAAAATAATGATGTTAAAGATATAAAGAATAATGATGTGAATAAACTTGTATTGCAATTCACAGATAAAAGAGTGAAAACTGCAATAGCTTTCTCTACCAATCTATACATTCTGGTAAAAGTACTAATGTTAACACAAACCTAAAGTAATCTGTATGGAAGTAGGACACGAAATAAAGTGAAATTCTGCCCGGAATACAATTTAAACTGTAATTGCAGTGAGGCTAGTATTCTACTCAAAAAAGTTTATTTAATTCGGAAAGAGGTACTATTCTTAACTACCCAGACAAAAGATGGGAAATGAAAAATGTACTTATTCAGTGGTCACACAGACTACTTACTAAAACAGTAGACATGATAGTCTTGTATCATCTCTAATTAGTCATCTACTATTACAAGGATTTAAATGAGCTGAGTACATCTGTTACAAGATGACTAATAATAAATCAAGAGGCAAAGGAAGATAAAACATTATAAAACGGTTTATAAACAGTGCGCACTATAATGATCAATCTTATCAATTTTACCGATTGACTAAAATTAAAATGGCTGAGAAGAATATTCTGGCCGGATTTAAAATGAAAATATGGGTTGGTTTTTTTTTGTGCCAATTTCAGAATGAATATTGATTAATTTTCTTCATTTCAGGTGTCTTTAATATTACAAGATTATATAAGTTCTCGCCAGAAGGTTTTCCAGTCTTGATATAAATCAACAAGAAATAAACAATTAGAAACTATCACCAGGTTTTGCAGATGAAAATATGGTACAATTTAAATATTTAGTGTAATTTTTTTTTCTAAAAATTGTTAGAGAAAATATTGCAGAATGTGAATGACTTTGTGAATGAACATGATACATACATATATATATATATATATATATATATATATATATATATATATATATATATATATATATATATATATATATATAGAGTATATATATATATATATATATATATATATATATTACGATTTAAAAACAAAACTTTCTCTGGTAATTTTTTTTTTAATTTTTAAAAATACATTTTCAAGCTATATCATCTGCATATATCGTTACAAAACATAAACTAAAGTAAGCTTTTGATAGTATACTGAATCGGCCTTTATTAAATCCATGTCTATACTTGATTATGGAATGTAAAAGAACCTGTTGGAACATAGCGCAAGAAAGCGGAATTACATAATTTTTATGTAACATGATGCAAACACTTCTTTCTTTTTTATTACAGAGTTGCAAAGTACCCGACACTTAGATGGACGCAGTTTCAAAATTTGCACAGAACAATTAGAACAAACGTTTCTCTTGATGAAAAAGGAAGCATTCAGAGTAAGCTTGGCTCTGTATGATGTTTACATGCCGAAACTATTAATGATCTATTTTGCATTGCCAAATTTCTCAAACCTTTCTCATTAATGGATGAACAGTAAGTGTACGGATGTTTGTTGTATCTTTTCAGTTTCTTTCTTTCTTTTTCAAAACGAATATTACTTTGGAATCACTGATTTTGACGGTGATGAAGTGATACATTTATAAAGTTTAACAGAGATGAGCAACATACATATAGATTTAAAAAAAAAAACGAAGAACAATCTCTACATTTAACACACACATAAACACACACACACACACACACACACACACACACACACACACACACACACATATATATATATATATATATAGTATATATATATATATATATATATATATATATATATATATATATATATATATATATATATATATATATATATATATATATATATGTGCTGTCGGGCATTTCTGCGCACCTAAGGTTTCCGTCTCCAATATTGAAGCAAAACGCATACCGAATTCGACCGATTGACGAAAATAAAATACTGCAATGCTTACCATTTAAAAAGAGGCAATTGTCACCAGAATATTCTGTTCAAAATAATATTAATTTTGGACACGCGGGATACTACCTTCGTGTTTTCATAACTCGCGATATGTCGGCCTATTTTGCGCACATCTTTGAAAAGATGTAATGTTTATCCATCGGGTTATAGAAATGAAATACATTACTTTGGACTGTTTCTGTCAGCAGTTCAGTTGAGTAATAGGTCAGGTTTATAGCTAGTTTTACAAAATTCAATGTAACAATGCCAATAAAATGGCAAGAGATATTAAGCAAACTAAACCGATCTTGTAAAAACATTTGTAAAGTTCACTTTATAAAAAAAAGTAAGCTATTATGTGGAAGAGAAACAATAATGAATAAGATGTAATGTGTTTACAACGTCTTGTTTATGGGGAAAATTACTAAAAATTTGGAATAGACTATACGCCGGGGGAATTTTCTTGAGAATCCCGTTCTAACGGCAAGTTGACACGTTGCGCAGCAGACGATTTTGTACGTATGGGACAACTTGCAAAATTGGAAACTTGGATTAAGATGCAGAATTTTTTTAAGGTATACATTTCCATCTTTTAAAATAATGTATTTATTTGTATGATTCTAAAAGATACAAAGTAAATAGGATTTTCTGGGTTACAGGTTCAAGAGTGTCATGGAGAGGGTCTTCATTTTGACATGTAGAAATTACATGTTTATATGCATTTGGCTTCATTTTGACATGTAGAAATTACATGTTTATATGCATTTGGCTTCATTTTGACATGTAGAAATTACATGTTTATATGCATTTGGAGTCGAAATGTGGGATATGTTTGTTCACTTTATGAATATCACTTTTCTTAATTAAAGTACGATCGTTCGTTCTTGATAAAAAAAATGGATTTTTGACCCAAAATAACACGAGTTCCAATGTTTACAGAAATGACATATCGTTGCGCAGAAGTACCCGACGCGCATAATTGGCCGACATGGTGATATATATATATATATATATATATATATATATATATATATATATATATATATATATATATATATATATATATATATATATATATATATATATATATATATATATATATATATGAAGACAGAGAGAGAGAGAGATAGAGAGAGAGAAGGGATGTAAATATTTACAAAGATATTTAAGTGATAAAAAAATGTGAAACTTTGATCTAATATATTGTTTTAAGACCGAAAACTGAACTAAATTTACAAACGGAGTGGCAGTTTTCGGTCATACTGCTACAGAACTAAATGGAACATGGTAATGCATATCAGTTATCGGTCATACTGCTACAGAACTAAATGGACCACGGAAATACGTATCAGTTATCGGTAATACAGCTACAGAAATAAATAAAACAAGTAGCAGTTTTCGGTCATACTGCTACAGAACTAAATGGAATATGGTAATGCGTATCAGTTATCGGTCATATTACTGCAGAAATAAATAAAACATGGTAATGCGTATTAGTACAAAATCACAGCAAAGTTTATTGGAAAGTGATTGGCACCGAGAGGAATATTTGCTGTTCTAAAGAGAACCGAAAAAGAATATACAAAATTTTGAATGAATAATTTTCAAAGCTGAAATTAATTTTGAAATTCCTGTGTAGTTTATGCCATGTTTCTGTGCTATTGTATGTTTTTCTTTTCAGTCTTGTTTCTAATAATCTTCATATATTCTTCTTAGTATGTTGGATTAGTGCGATAGTATATATTATATGCATGCATATATGTATTCCTTCATCCATCCATCCATCCATCTATTTATCTACATCAAACATCACTCTAGGAAAGGTGCACCAATAGAAGGGATCATGGTTTACGATATCGTTGGTGTGCACTTATTACGATCGTTTTTTGTTATATGCACAGCTCGAGTATCTAATTCAATACCGTAATATGAAAATTATTGAAAGTTTTAGTAAATTTAAGCATAACCTAAAAAGACCATTAAGCCAGAAGAATAAAGCCAAGGCACGTTCTGGTTTTTGTTGGGGTTTGTTGTTTTTGGCTTGCTTTGTTTGGGGTTATTTTGGGGTTTTTTTTATAGCTTTTTTGTTGTAGGGTTTTGTTTGTTTTTTTGTTGTTTTTTGTTTGTTGTTGTTGCTGCAACTTCACAAACCTTTAGAAAAGCGGACTATTCAAGAGTATGTTCAGACAATTTGCCCACTGTTTCAGACTGTTCAAGTAAAACCGGGCGTATTGCAGAATAGATATATTAAACCACTGGGCTCAAAAACAGTTTCATAACATAATATTGACATGATTTTGTGGATATGTTAAGTAAACTGAGAGCTGCTAAGACCTGTTTTTTGGTTACAGCACATAACTGATAGTCTATTTATCAATACCGATGTAACATCTAAAGTTCTTCTCTAGTATTTTGTTTCCCTTTAAGGCCCCCCCCCTCCAATTTATAATATTTTGCATACTAAACATCATGTTGGACTGTTCAGACAGATTCTATTGATCCTGTCAGTCGATACAATCGATATCAGTCTATCCATCTATCGATTTATCCATCTACATCAAACATCACATAAAATGTATATGTAATCGAATTTATCGGACATAATTTTATTTTCATTTCCATTCTTTTATAAAACAAGAATATTTAAGAAGAAACGTAAACTTAGTGAAAATAACCATTTTAGTGTTACGTATAAAATAAAATAAGAAAAGTTGAACAAATTTTATATTTTGATATTGAATTACGGGTAATGTGTTCAAATTTTAACAAATTTAATATTTTAATATTGAATTACGGGTAATGTTACACACGTTCTTTTTTGCCAAATTAAATGCGATTTCGCCTTCAGACAAGTGTTTCTAGACTATCAATGTTTGGCTTCTTGTTTATTTACCTACTGGTGAAGCGATTTAAATAAACATATATTAAAATGAGTATGTTTTTGGTATTGGTAGTAAAATTAATAACACCTCCTGGTTATCAGGCAATAATCGTCGAATATTGTTTTTTCCGTATACTTGAATTTCGGATATTTGGAAATGGACCAAAAGAATGACAGGACTGAGAAATGGCTGCAATCAAATTTATTATTATTTTGTATTAGTATATTTTATTATGATTTGCCTCACAGATTTGACTGACATGCTATTTTAAAATATCAAGGCAGCATTATCTCAAAACAAGGTCATCGTAAACAAACAGTTGTAAAAAAAAAAGTATCATTGAAATGGACTGAAGGATGTGACGTAAGTTGCCAAATTTGACTTAAGTCTTTCTGGTCTGAATTCTTAAGACGATTTGGGTAGCTTACTACAAAACAGGCAATCTAGCAAACAATTCGCGCTGGACTGAAGTTTAACAGCTGTTTGAAACATAAGATGGATGGAGGTAAGCCATTGAGAACACATGACATAAACGCTGAAAAATTTAGTTTTCTCCGTACATCATTTATATGCACCATACTCTGTCTCGAAAAAGGACAGCACTAGCTAAAAAAAGAGAATATTTCCAAGACAGGGCAAAGTCGGGTTAGTCCTTCTTATACAGTGATAAATATTCCATTCAAGGATAAGTTTAATGGTTTTGTTGTAAAACATTTCTTGTCAAATTTTGTTGTCTAATTCTGTCAACAACAGTGTTGAACGAAAACGTATGTTTTCAAATAAAAGTTTTGTTTTGTTTTTGGAGTTTGTTTTACTTGGTTTTGTATTGTTTTGGGGGTTTTTTTGTTTTGTTTTTTTCTTCATTTTTGTTTCTAGTCTAAACCTGTAATATATGACAGCCGGTGAATTTGGGGGAAACTTGTATGAAAACTTAGCTGATAGTTTACATAAAGGTACATAAAAAATCATACGACCTCAAACACATTTTTAAATGCTATTGGATAAGCTAGATCACACGGAAACCATATAAATCACGTATACTGTGTGCGTCGGTTCGAATCCTCAGTAGGTCCACCATATTAAATTTTGCCGAAATGACTTGTCTCCCTTTGGTTCCTAGCAATAGCACCCAAAAGCGTCCGAGATCTTAAAGAAACAGAAATTTAATACACAAGGATGAAAATCAATTCTGGCAATGCTGTACAAATTAAATAATCGTGTTTCCAATGCCTTGCAATACATCTCGCCGAAAAGAAAGAAGATATCGACTTTGAAATTTTTGATGATGCCAGTTTAGCAGCGACGCTTGGATTCTTCCACTTAGAGGCACAGAGATGCGTCGAGGAAATGTACCAAATAAATTCAACAGAGAACATAAGGTACAGATTTGTGCATATATTTGGAAATCCCTGCTCACAAGAAACGTTCTGGCATTGTTAAAGGCAGTGCTATCGATGACGCCAATGAAAATTTCAAGGCTGTCATTGGAAAACTTCAAAATCTATTGGTGGGAAACTGAACACACCCACCCGTACTTTAAAATGTTCAACGGACTTAGTTCATTGTTATTGTCACTATTACTTCAGTGAATGCAAATGAATTTTAGATAGGATCAATTCGTTATACAGTTTATTAGTGACCGTAGAAAAGATTTATAGGATCAGTGTAAAATCTTATTGTAAATGTGTGTGTAAAAGTGTAAAGCGCATCGTCCAGTACTAATTGCACAGTGACCCCGTGAATCTTTTATACAGTCACTAACCAACTATGTTACTAACACTGCAAACATTGTGGAAAGTAATGATGAGATTCGAATAGTCCATAAAATCGTTACCGTCTATTTTCCCGGATCTGGTGAAATTTTCCTGACCCTATTATTATTATTATTATTATTATTATTATTATTCATTAGACGGACTAGAAGTTTATGATTTTTGTAATTTCCCTTCTTCCTAAGCATATTTTCTTTTACATACGGGCTCACCATCAGTGGTCATTTGGTCAATATTTTATATGAACTGGGTTGCATATTAATAAAAGCAAAGGCATGATTCGCTTTCTTTCTGTTGCCGCATTTACGTATAAATATTTGTGATAAATGCCACTGTTTTCCTATGACCTTTTAATATGTTCTCTTCCTCTCATATTCTACCAGTACTTTAAAGTTAATTTGACAATCTGTTATCCGCTCTTTGACATATTCGTTGAAGGGACACTCACTCCAACTTGAATCATGTGCAAATATTATCCCTGATCAATCACGGGCACGTGCTATTACCAATAACTGTCTCGTGCCATCATGTTGGGACCCGCAGATTCAAGATATTTACTTTCATCGTCACGGAAGCCACCGTCAAACATTCATGATATTAATAGTAGTACATAATCTATCTGTTTTACTATTTCAGACTTTTCTGTTTCGTTTTTACAGTATTGTTCATGTTCTTGATTTCAATCATTCCTTCCACATTTATGTTCATAATTGTTTTAAATTCAGATTTTAATTTCCTCTTTTTCAGAACATACTCTAATTACACAATTTCAGCCTTTCCTAATCCTGTTCAGATCATAACCTATCGTCTTGATTTCATGACATTAATCTGTCTTTATGATTCACAATATCCGTTTATATTTCCAATAAGAGATCATTTTTCCGGAGCTTGACTGGTATAGAAGTAAAACGTACATGTAGTGAAGTCGATGCTTCTCAGCAATTCCTTTACAAATATTCCTAAAAAGTCTTGTACGTCTTCGTATCGATTATACTTTAGTATCCAATCCTTTAGTTAATTTTAATAGATGATTTAAAAATGTAATTTGGCAGCAATGCATTCATTCTAGATACATCCTCCAACAATTTTTAGAAAAGGATTGCAAACTGTAAAGACTTCCATCATCAACATAGAATGTTTACAGACAAAGTCAAATTGTGATTTATTGGATGCAGCTTCAAAAGATGTCTAATATTTTCTTGAACAACTGTATTGCTTCAAAGACAGATTAT